>APFE030853198.1:38942-79091 GCA_000404065.3 Pinus taeda | reverse complement strand
CTGGTAAGGATTCTGGACACCACATATCTCCACAATGGTATGATATTGTCCACTTTGGGCCTAAGCCCTCATGGATTTGCTTTTGGACTTACCCCAAAAGGCCTCATACCAATGGAGATATTTGTCCATCCTTATATACCCATGATCCTCCCCAATTCTAGTCAATGTGGGACTTTGGTCGTATACCCAACAATCCTCCCCTCGAACAAAGGACCATCGAGCCTCCCCTCAAACGATTATCCATCCGTCCACTCTCTACCACCCAGGATTCTCCGCTCCAATGCGTTGGAAGCGCACGCCTTACATGGAACACCTGCCTCGAGAGCTTGCTCTATCCCAGGTCAGCTCCTCTTCACCGTGTTGGGACCAGGACACGTCCATGAAGAATCCTGAGCACACCGCCTGTCTAACCAAGCTCATCTATGGATCCCATCGTGATATTACCAGGGCCCACCACCTTCGTTATTACCAGGGCCCACCACCTTCGTTCGACATTCCGAGGATTCATCCACTTGGCTAACTTCGGAACATGGCTCTGATACCACTTGTAAGGACTCTGGACACCACATATCTCCACAATGGTATGATATTGTCCACTTTGGGCCTAAGCCCTCATGGATTTGCTTTTGGACTTACCCCAAAAGGCCTCATACCAATGGAGATATTTGTCCATCCTTATATACCCATGATCCTCCCCACTTCTAGTCAATGTGGGACTATTGGTCGTATACCCAACACCAACATTGGGTTGATTGCTGGCGCCTAGTTGCATGAAAGGGATGTAATTTTGCACGGGTATATTTTTTTTTTGTTTAAAATCAAGGCATCGGCAAATTTTTTTTTTTGAAGTGCAAAAGGCAGATTTTTGTTTTAAAGGAATATGCAATTTTTTTTAATTACTGGTAATTAAACACTGGTATTGGAGATTATTGTGTTTTTTGTTGATACAAATGGCGAAAACTCAAAGTTCCCGGTTTGAAATTGAGAAATTTAATGGCAAGAATAATTTTGAGATATGGAAGGTAAAAATGAGTGATTTACTTGTCCAACATGGCGTGGCAAAGGCGTTGTTGGGCAAGTCCAAACAGCTTTACAACATCACAGACAGTGAGTGGGCCGAGATGGATGAAAGAGCGATTAGTGTTATTCGACTGTGTCTAGCTGATGATGTCCTATTTAATATTGTGTCGGAGACAACAACTGCTGGTTTGTGGACGAAACTGGAGAAACTGTACATGACCAAATCCTTAACCAATAGGATTCTCCTGAAGCGATAGTTCTACGGTTTGCGAATGAAGGAAGGTACATCGATTGCTGATCATTTAAATTCTTTTAATACTGTTCTTGTGCAATTACAAAGCATAGAAGTAAAAATACCATTCGAGGATAAAGCTGTGTTCTCTGTGCATGATTAATTCTGCTGTAGCGAAATTAGACAATAGAGAAATTGGGTACTCCACTCAAATTATATGGAATTCCGAATTCAGCTGGCGATGGATTGGCGATAGATTCTGCAACACTTACATGAGAATACACATATTTTAAACCTCAAATAATAGTTATTGCCACAAATTACTATAGAGATGAAGATTTAAGTAAAAGTGTTGCACAAGTATTGGATAAGTTATCTTACATTATAATTGGGCACCGCGATAATGAAAATGGAGATGACATGATTGGGTAGCATGACAATGCAAATGGAGATGACATGATGTGCAATGTTTGTTAATTGTTACTAGAAGTTTTCAAGTGGCAAATGAGGAGCATGCAAAAATATTCACACCCAAGTGAGCCACCTACTCCACATAGATGATGAGCTTGTAAATTTTTCTTCTCCTTTGGAATACTTATTATCTATCAATATTTGTTTTTCAAAATTTATAAAGAAATATGTTTGATAATAAAAGCTTAAGTGAGATTGTTTTATTGTTAGTTTTATCACATTCCAAGTATTATATTTAGAACATGCAAGAGTGAGCCACTGCTTCTGCACAGACCATGAGCTTCTATTTTTTTCGTCTTATTTGAAATACGTATTACTTATCCATATTTGTTTTTCAAATTTTATTAAGAAATATGTTTTATAATAGAACCTTAAGTGAGGTTGTATTATGGTTGGTTTTCTTATATTCCAAGTATTATATAACCAAGGTGTCTTTTTTGAATCAGTCTACAGTAGTTTACTTTTTGTTTGTTTGTTTTCCACCATACAATTATCACTACTACTACTTTTCTTTTCCACCGTTTATTTGTAAAATAATGGTCAAAACACGCTGCCAGAACCAATTTCGAACTATGTCATGGCTTCTGCGGGTTGTACAGAACTGGTTACACGGAAGGTAATCATTTTTGAATCAATTCACTGCCTACAATAGTCTACACAGTTTTCACCATACAATTATCACTACTACTACTTTTCTTTTCCACCGTTTATTTGTCAAATAATGGTCAAAACACGCTGCCAGAACCAATTTCGAACTATGTCATGGCTTCTGCGGGTTGTACAGAACTGGTTACACGGAAGGTAATCATTTTTGAATCAATTCACTGCCTACAATAGTCTACACAGTTTTTCTTATAAATTTTGACAAAATCCTCTAATGCGTTGTTACAAAATTTCTTAAAATCACAACTCTCCTTATACATGTTGGAAAACATATATAACATTAAAGCCAATCACATACCTTGAAATCAACAAGATTTTTGTTCACGAGGAACCTCAAACTCGCCCAACATAGCCTTAAAATAAACTCAAACTACAAATCTCACACTAACCCAAGTTCATAATTTCAAATAATATTCAACATTTTAAAAAACACCGTTGAATCAATGAGACAATTCCCCTGGTCTGACCACAAAATAAGAAGTCAAATATTTTGACAAGAAAGAAAAACACTTTAGCCGTCAAACATAAAATACGAAATAGTCCAAATCCTCAAATGTAGTCAAGAGAACAAATTTTGACATCAAAGAAAAATACTTTAACCATCAACTACAAAATATTAAAATGCAATGTAGCAGAGATAAAAGCTTAAGACGTTAAATTTTAATGGAAACAACGTAAAATCTTCCTTCGCAGTTCAAAATTACTAGAATTCAAACTTGAACGAAAATAAATTTTCAAATTTAAGATATTTACTGTGAAACTCAATTTCTCGCTTTGTTCGAACAACATCATGTGTCGCATTTCTGGGAATGTTCACATTTACATGCAAATTCGACAGTATGGATCTTCTGAAAGAAAATCGAACAAACTGTTGTAAAAGGAAAATATTTTCTTGGAAAGTGCCCTCTGCATTATTTTGTCAAATGAAACCATAGCGAATGCCATATCTCTCAAAAATTCATTGCAGAAAGCACATAAAATATTTCTGCATACTAATTTTGCGCCACCCACCAACATTTTTCGTCATGCATTTCATTTGGCTTATCCAATGTGATAGGCTCACCATAAATGTCATTTAAGGGAAGACATTTTTGGTAAATTTTAGTGATTTCACATTATGTCAAATTAATAGAAAAGAGAAGATTGGTCTCCCTGCCCCAAAATCTAATGTATTTTAGGTTAGGCATAGACCAGATGTTATAATCAGAAATGGAAATAATCTTAATTTTAATAAACATGGAGTTTATGTCACAAGTCCTCCGAAAACACATGATTGAACTAAGGAATTTCCAAAAGCCCAAATGTGTATTATGACTCATTAGATCATACATACAATTCCAAAAAATCAACCTTTCCCAAACTAAATAAAATTAGGAACCAGTCTACACTGATTTCACATCCAAGCTGCGCGATTCTCATGTGAGCATCATCTAATGCCTTGGTTCTTTCTTTACCATGAACTCTATGATGTGGATGTAAGCAAAACGTTTAAACATAGAAACAATGTACTCTAATATATCCACAATTCGAACACCAGAAGCTATTGGGCTTTCAACAATAATTATATCTTTGATCAACAAAAGACCGTTTTCAAGAGCCAAAGAATTATGCGCGCCTATTGTTATTCTTCATGCACTTGCCCCTGGAAAATACTAGGGGCATCATCCCAGCCCTCAATTTCACTTGATGTGCATAGAATTACAGCATCAACCAACACATCCCACTGACGCCCCCAAGAAATGTGACAATAAAGTCATGGTCCTCGATCCAGGCCATTCTCAGAATAGCAATCCCGTGATTCAGATTTTTACTACTGCTATCTATTGCATTTCCTTTACTAAACTTAAGGAGGGCAGTGGCAATCCCTATTTTTCTCAGATACTTTGAATTAATTTTACTGGCCCAGCTGTAATAGATATCAGTAGTGAAGATCTCAATCACGGGGTTGCTAAAAAGGGCCTTCATCAACGGTCATGACGGATTGTCATTTGTTTTTGGGCATCATTGGGTTGTGTTGGATAATGGTGTAATCGTATGCATAGCCAGAGAAAGTGAATGCTGGGATGACCCCTTGCTATTTCGGAGGTGCAAGTACACGAAGCAGAACAACAGGCATTGCATAATTCTTTGGCCCTTGGAAAGGGTCTTTTGCTGATGAAAGATATAATTATTGATGAATGCCAGTAGCTTCTGGTCTTCGAATTGTGGATATGTTAGAGTACATTGTTGCTGTGTTTAAATGTTTTTCTGAGAAAGAAAATCGTGCTTAGAGATCTTAGAGATCATGGTGAAATAAAAAGGAAATTGTGTCATGTTTACTTGAAAAGGTTGTATGATGAGTGACACAATTTACTTAATAAAGTTAGACTACAGGTACAGTAGATATACACTTGTCTATAACCTTGAATATCAATGTCAATCTGTTCATGCATAAAATTGTCTTATTTTTAATATATGTTGGAATTTACACTTGTCTATAACCTTGAATATCAATGTCAATCTGTTCATGCATAAAATTGTCTTATTTTTAATATATGTTGGAATTTTATGCTGAATTCCATAACGGACAGACAAAAAAAATGCTCTGTTTTTACTCTGTTTTTGCACAGAAAAATGGAAAAAATTGTTTTCTAGAAATGGTGTTGCAGCAACGCTGAACAACACTCTGTTTTGTTAACACAGAAAAAAACAGAAAATTGCTTACTGGAAACGGTGTTGCAGCAATAGGATTTGGTGTTGTAGGAACACTGATCTTGGTGTTGCAGCAACGTGATTTTTGACGTCAAGTCACTTTTTGACTTACGGTGTAACGACAATGTGTTTTTCACGTCAAGTCACTTTTTGACTTACAACGTAAGACGATTGACGCTTGGTGTAACAACAACGTAAAACAATTGACGTCAAGTCACTTTTAGACTAACCGTGTAATAGCAACGTGATTTTGACGCTTGGTGTAACGACGTAAAACAATTGACATCAAGTCACTTTTAGACTTACCGTGTAATAACAACGTGATTTTGACGCTTGGTGTAACAGCAACAGTAAACAAGCTAAACAGTAAACTTGTATTCATAAACAGTAAACAAGCTGATACAAATTCGTCTTCCTCTTGATAAAGGGATTACAAAAAGGAACACTTCAGTTCCAGAAACCAATTTTCACTATCTCAGAAAATTGCAGGTTCAGCATTATTGTGCGTTTACAGAAGAGACTCACTATTGTTCTTCTAACCTTCTCTCTTAAAAACAAAACTGTTGTTCATTCTCTTTTATAGGGAAAATATCTGAGTTTAAACAATAAAATAACCAAAATATCTACTAACGCTTATCTGCGTATTAATTACAACAAGAGGTGATGCCTTTCTCAAGAAATTAAGTTGGCGGTTGCAGGGGAATTAAATTCTGCGCATTTAATGCTCATCAATGTGCAAAATATCAGAAAACTTTGTGGCATCGAACAATCTGAAATATCTGCAGAAGATCAGATTTCGGATCATCAGTTATTGTGTTGCAGTTGGAATTAAATTCCAACAATATAAAGTTTTGAATTGCACACATGTTAATTGGGCTCTATTCGTATTGTTCATTGTTATCTTAAAGTTTTCTGAGATATTTCTGTATTCCGTACAAATTCAAAATTGCACAATGTTTATCTTAGCCGGAGAATGTAAGGTAGAAAAATTGCAAATCAGAGAATGTAAGTGGGGAGAATCGAAGGACAAAATATCCAATATTAGTGATTATCCAGAATCGCGTTCAATACATAAAGTTGAATACATGGATAACGTTCAGGGGCCAAAATAGATAATTCCAGGAGAAGCCTGGTGTACCAGAAAATTCAGAGGAACTTCTCGTCAAACGGTACCAAAAGCGAAATGAATTGAACGAACCAGAACTTGAATAGAGGACAGAATATGAAGCCAAAATCCTGGCCGTAAAGATGCAGGACAATGTATTGATTAATCAATATTATGTCTAATATGTATCCCATTCAATACTGATCACTGTAGTAGATAGAGCTCATTCGGAATTATAGCTAGGAATTAATACAATTATAGCTAGGAATTTCAATGTCTCAAACGTTGAATATTAAAAATCAATTTCTCAAACCATCAAACCTGGTATGATGTGGATCTAAAACACTGACCTAACTAACATAAACAATTGATGGAAAATTTTTTCTGCTAAAATTCCAAAAACAAAATCACAGAACATGACAGAGAACAAAGCTCTGATACCAGGATGGAAATTTCTGATAATTTTGAACAAAACAGAGGAAGAAAAGTTCCTCAACTCAACTCAAAGAAATAAGAGAAATCTGGAAAAAGAAGACATGGAGAAAAGCTCTGTTTCTATTAACCATAAAAATAATAATAAAAATTACACACTTCTTCAGAACTACAGTTCTGGAATAACTAAAAACTCCATACTATGTTTTTACAGACTCTGATTTTAACACAGATTCATGTTTCAGCATCTAGTAGACAGTTGCTGAAACACCACAGACAGTTGCTGAAACAGCCTCTAGAATGCATCGTTGCTCCAAAACACAACGACTCTGTTTTCTGGCTGTTTTCTCTGTTCTTCCTTCTTCTCTGTCTTTTTATTTGACTCTCTAACATTCTCATTAAGAAAAGAACTGTTGTTCATTACATTTATATGTTAAAAGCATATTTGACTTTAAACAATAAAATAATAAAAATATCTTCTAAATCTTATTTGCGCATTGAATGCAACAAGCGGTGATGCCTTTTGAAGAAATGAAGTCGGCTGTTACAGGGGAATTTAATTCTGAAAATTTAATGCACATTAATGTGCAAAATATCAAGCACGACTTTGAGGCATCCAGCAGTCTGGAATATCTACAACAAATCATATTTCTATCCAGCTGTTTATGTTTGCAGTTGGAATTAAATTCCAACATTCCCCTTTAATTTCAACTGCTGGGTTTTTTCTGCATACCCAGGCATTTCCTCAAATGATCAAAACTTTTCTTTCCCAATGGTTTTGTCAAGATGTCAGCTAACTGATCCTCTGTTCTGCAGTGTTTCACAAAAATCTCACCATTGTTAACCAATTCACGTATGAAGTGAAATTTGGTGTCTATGTGCTTTGTCCTTTTATGAAAAACATAGCTTTTAGACAATGCTACACTGCTTGGCATGCTGCTTCTGTTGTTGCCACATACTCTGCCTATGCTGTTGACAAAGACACAACTAGTTGCTTCCTGGAAGCCGATGAGATGGCTCCTAATCCCATATGAAACACATATCCCGATGTGATTTTCCTATCATCAACACTTCCAGCCCAATCACTGTCAGTGTAACCTGTCAACATGAAACTTTCAGAAGATGAGTATAAAGTACCAAACCCCTTCGTTCCATTCACATACCTTAGAATCCTCTTGGCTTCCTGCCAATGAGTCTCTTTCGATCTTTCCATAAATTTGGAGATTAAACTCACAGCGTGCATAATGTCTAGCCTAGTCGCAGTTAAGTACATGAGGCTGCCAACTATGCTCTTGTACAATTTTGGATCAAAATCCTTCCTGCTGTCTTCTTTGGTCAATTTCAACCCCATTACATTTGGAGTCACAGCTCCCTTGCTGTTCTGCATGTTAAATCTCTTCAACACTGCTTCTACATATGTAACTTAAGAAATGAAAAAACCATTTTCACTTTGGTCTACTTCAATTCCAAGAAAATATCTTAAGAAGCCTAAGTCAGTCATTTCAAATGCACTTTTCATAACTGCTTTGAAATCAGCAATGGGAGAAGCATCATTGCTAGTAAAAATCAAATCATGTACATATAAAACAACAATAAGAATCTTACTGTCATTCTCTTTTATGTAGAGTGTGGGTTTACCATCACACTTATCAAACCCATTCTCAATCAGATAAGCATCTATTCTACTGTACCATGCTCTTGGAGCTTGCTTCAGCCCATAAAGGGCCTTCTTCAGTTTGCAGACTTTATGCTTCCGTCCTTCAACTTCATAGACTGGAGGTTGTTCAACATAAACCTATTATTTTAACACTCCATTCAGGAATGCAGATTTAACATCCATCTGATAAATCTTCCATTTGTGTTGTGCCGCAATAGACAACATTGTTCTGATTGTTTCTAGTCTTGCTTTGTGCCTGTCAATCTTGCCTTAAGCATTGCTTTTGGTCTTATAGACCAACTTAACTCTAATGGCATCTTTGCCTTCAGGGAGGTCCACTAACTCCCATGTTTTACTCTTCTCAATTGCACCAATTTCTTCATTCATTGCTTCAATCCATATATCTTCATTTACAACATCTTCAAAATGGACTGGTTCATCAACATGATAATACAAAGCGAATAATGAATTTAGAACAGTATTGTTACTTACCTCTCCTTGTTCATAAATCTCATTCAGATTTTTGAATCTTGGTCTTCTTGGTGTGCTTGGAGTCCCATTTGAACTTGAGGGTATTTCTGATCACTGTGGTGTGCTTGGAGAAGCACTTCCTTGACTTCTCAAGGTTTTTCGAATTCCAGCTTGTGGTGTGGTTTTTTGTACTTGCTGTGGTGGAGGAGGAGCCACCAAGGAAGGATTATTTGTTGTTGTCCCTTCATCTTCTTCTTCGTGAGACACAATTGTCTTCACATTCACTGTCTTCTCTAAGTTTCTATCCCAAGCTTTATCTTCAATGAACTGCACATCTTTGCTTACTATCAATTTCTTGGTGGATGGATTATAGAGTTTGTATGATTTGGACTCATCACAATAGCCAATAAAGACACACTTCTCCCCCTTACTGTCAAGCTTCTTCCTTAGCTGATCCAGTACATGTGCATATGCTACACAACTGAATACTTTCATGTGAGTGACAGTTTGCTTTTGACCACTCCATGCTTCTTCTGGTATTTTTCTCATGACAGCTTTAGTTGGATATCTATTGAAGATGTAAACTATGCAAGTGACAGCTTTTGCCTAATACTCATGCGGTAAGTGTCTTTCCTTCAACATACTTCTGACCATGTTAAGAATGGTCCTATTCTTCCTTTCGGCAACACCGTTTTGTTGAGGTGTATACCTTGTGGTGAACTGCTTTTGTATGCCATTCTCTCTGCAAAAACACAGAAAGTATTTGGAGATGTACTCTTCTCCTCTATCTTTTTTGAGCACTTTGATATAATGCCCACACTACTTCTAAACAAGAGTTTTGAAGTGGCAGAATTTCTCAAACACTTCACTCTTCTATTTCAGCATATACACCCATGTCTTTCTAGTGTAATCATCAATGAAAGCTAAAACATATTTATTTCTGGCAAATGACTGTATTTGCATCGGTCCACACACATCAGAGTGAAGAATTTCGAATGGTGCTTTTGCCCTTACACTCTTTCCTGCTGGAAAGCTTTCTTTGTGTTGCTTGCCCAAGATGCAACCTTCACAAAGGCTGTCCAGTTTCTCGATCAATGGCAATCCATTTACCATTCCCTTTCTGTGAAACAGATTCAAGCCTCTGAAATTGAGATGTCCAAATCTCAAGTTCCACAACCAATTCTCATCTTTCTCTTGTTCCTCAAAGACTTCTTGTGTTACAGCTGCAATAGTTCTTCCTTCCTTCAAATCTACCCTAAGTTTGAGAGGAAACATTCTATTACTGGTCATCTGCACCTATGCAATGATATTCTTACTTGAAGGTATGTCTCTGATTATACACATATCATCTTTGAAAAACACATTCTAACCTTTGTTAATGAGCTGTCCAATGCTCAAAATATTACACTTCAGACCAAGTACATAGTATACCTCTGGCACAATCATCTGTTCTCCATTTCTTGCTTGGATACTGACTCTGCCTTTACCCTTGACATATGTCTTACTATCAGTTCCTGTTGTTACCTCAGATTTCACATTTTCATCCAGATTGGCAAGCATTGCAATATTTCCAGTCATGTGATTACTACAACCTGAGTCTAAGAACCAAAAATCTTCATGATTGTCTTGTGCAATGTTACATGATAACAACACATTCTTTGGATTCTTATCTTCTTCATTTGCAAAATTATCATTCTGCCTACTATTCATGTCATTTTGTTTTTTTCTACATTCATTGGCGTAGTGCCCATATTTCTTACAATAATGACATTGGACTTGGGATTTGTCATACCTTTGTCCATGAGATTGTTGTTTGTTTGAACCTTCATCTTTGTTTTGATTGCAGGTCCTTCTGATTGTGCTTGCAGGATTATTTCTGCCTTTGTTTTGGCTTCTTCCACGACCTCTGTTATTTGCTCTGCCTCGACCTTTTCCTTGGCCAAAAGACATCTGAGTCTTGAATGCTTGCTCAAAAAAGGAATATGTTCCTCTACTCAGTCTGTGTTCACGAGACATAAGAGAAGCACTCAGTTCATCAACTGTGAACAATGAGAGATCATTTGTTTCTTCTATTGCTACCACAATAGCTACAAACCTTGAGGGTAAACTTCTCAAGATCTTCTCTATAATCCTTCTTTCTTCAAGAATCTCATCATGATATCTTATCTGGGTTATCAACCCAATAACTTGAGTGAAGAATGAATCTATTGTATAATATTCCTTCATGCTGAGTGTTTGAAAGTCTCTCCTCAACATCTGCAACTTTGCAGTCTTCACCTTCTCCATGCCTTGATAGGCAGTTTTGAGAATATCCCATGCCTCCTTGGATTTTGTTGCTACTGCAATCCATGGAAAAACACTTTCATGTACTGATTGGAAGAGAAAAAAGAGGGTTTTGGCATCCTTCTTCTTGTCGCTCTTCAACTGGTCTCTTTCTGCTACTGTCAAAGCAGCCAATGTTGTTGCATCTGCAGGTTCAACATAACCTGTTTCAAGCAACTCCCATATTCCTTGAGAAGCAAACAATGATTTCATTGTTATGGACCAATAACTGTGGTTTTTCCCAATAAACTGTGGCAGTTGGGAATTTGTCAAACCAGTTCCAGCATCTGCCATCTTAACCTGTATAAGTAAAGAAGAGATACTGACTGTATAATTAAAACAAGAGAAAAACTTTCTCTGTTGGAGAAAATCTGCTCAATAAGCTTCTTACAGCTCCTACAGTGAAAAAAAAAACTCTATTTTTGACTCACTAAGTGCCTAGACCAACTATGATACCATGATGGAAATTTTTTTCTACTAAAATTCCAAAAAAAATCACAGAACAGGACAGAGAACGAAGCTCTGATACCAGGATGGAAATTTCTGATAATTTCGAACAAAACAGAGGAAGAAAAGTTCCTCAACTCAACTAAAAGAAATAAGAGAAATCTGGACAAAGAAGATATGGAGAAAAGCTTTGTTTCTATTAACCATAGAAATGATAATAAAAATTACAAACTTCTTCAGAACTACAGTTCTGGAATAACTAAAAACTCCATACTTTGTTTTTACAGACTCTGTTTTTACACAGATTCGTGTTTCAACATCTAGCAGACAGTTGCTGAAATAGCCTGTAGAATGGATTGCTTCTCCAAAACACAGCGACTCTGTTTTCTGGTTTTTTTCTGCTCTGTCTTCTTCTCTGTCTTTTTATTCGACTCTCTAACATTCTCATTAAGAAAAGAACTGTTGTTCATTACATTTATATGTTAAAAACATATTTGACTTTAAACAATAAAATAATAAAAATATCTTCTAAAGCTTATCTGCACATTGAATGCAGCAAGCGGTGATTCCTTTTGAAGAAATGAAGTTGGCTGTTACAATGGAATTTAATTCTGAAAATTTAATGCACATTAATGTGCAAAATATCAAGCACGACTTTGAGGCATCCAACAGTCTGAAATATCTACAGCAAATCGGATTTCTGTCCAGCTGTTTATGTTTGCAGTTGGAATTAAATTCCAACAACAATAAGAGCTTCAGAATCTAAAGCAACCAATTCAAAAAATCCTTCAAGAGAGCAACACATAATACTAAAAGTAAACCGCACTAATGGGTATCGAATGCTGACCTTAAACAACGTTGGTGGTGTTCCTAGCTACGTTGCTCATTGTATGAGATATCTCTGATGAGATCCAAAAGTGACAGAGGGAGCGCTGTTTTGATCTCACTTATCATTAGCTCTAGATTCCATCAAGTTTCAAGTTTCATCTCTGGTATAAAAGAAAATCTATCAACCAATTTTTTTTTGAAGAAAAGATCAACGAGCAAAACGAGCTACACGTTTTTGCTACAATCAAAAGAACAGTAAAAGAAAACAGATTGTAAAAACCAACTAACCAAATGAAAATGAAGCTGATACAAGCCAAGGACAACCATGAAACCAACGAAATTTAGATAATATGAAACGAATCCATCGTAATGTTGGCTTTCTCACATCTTTATATCATTTCCATTTGAAACGGTTTTAAACATTGTCCCGTTTAATTTCTACGTATCATTTCCATTTGAAACGGTCATAAACATTCTAATGTTTACTCTCTTATTCTCGAATCCACTACCATCTCCTTCGAAATATTGGTCGGAATACAATGTTCTATTTCATTCAAGATAACACCGATAATTATTAGTGAAAGAGGTTAACAATTTTCACAATGTTTGTGTTAGACAATCGTTTTTTTGGCGGGTTTGTTTGTTTTTTAAATCAAATATGAAATCTAAATAATATTTGTAAATTCTTATTATTATTATTGATTATTATTTTTATAACACTATATCTTATTATAAAAAATACGATAACTCATTATATTTGTATTTTGTAAAAAAAACTGATGTGAATTAAATTAATTTAAATAATTGAAAATAATTATTATCTTATTTACTCGCGGAAATTTTTAAAAATACAAATTATTGTTTAACAATTAAATAATATATTATTATTTTAATTATTACTCATGAAACTGTTTTTTAATGAACAATTTAACTTGTAGTTGCATGACATAAAAAGCGAAAATAAGTTATTACTAAAATAAATGTTTTTCTTTAAATTTTAAATTATAAATTATATAATTATTATTTATTTTCATAACACTATATTTTATCATAAAAATTAGATAACAAACCATAGCAAAACATTGCATTTAGGACAAGAATGGGAATCACCATTAGTTTATTTAAGATCCAAAATAACGTTTGAGCACATGAACATAGTGGTAATTATGGAGAAATTAACCGCAAGTGTCATGCGAGACCTACAACAAATACATATCCCCTTAGTAGAAAATAAAACCTTGTTGAAATCAATTGAGGGAAGGGGAAAACCATAAGGGTGGGGTTAATAGATAATCTTCCCCATTGTGGTTCAATGAGTCACCAAATGACATGGTAGAGTGCATTTTCTATCAAAATTTATAAGGTAACAAAAGTTAATCTATAGTCAATAATAAACTTAGATAAAGACATCTCAGAAGCTAAGTTACAACTTGTGTTAAAAAAAAAAAAAAAAAAATAGGAGATTTATTGAGGTATCAGAAATGGTATCAAACAACTGGTTTACAACACTTGGACCTATATGAGCATAAAATAAACAAATAAAATAAAAATAGAATAACTAATAAATTTTATCACAATTTTTACATGTTAAATGGTTGAGAAGGGAGAAGGAGAGGTTCTGTAGTGAAGCCATGAAGGGAGTGAACATCATCGAGGTAAAGAATCATGAAAAGGGATATCTATTGAAATACAAAACTCTAGGAATCAAGATATTCGAGATATGTATTAAGTCCTTTAAGAAACTATGAAAAATATGCAAATTGAAAATAGATAAGCATAGAACTTATAGCAAACACCTATTGAGGATGTAGGTAGAGTAATATAAAATGTAAGAAGAAAAATAGAGGATGCATGAAATAATATTTAAAAGATCTAATGACAAAATAAAATAAATGATGAAAAATGAAAAATAATGGGTAAAATTATAATATTAAGGAAAGGATTCTAGAGGAACGGAAGGAAGATTTAAAAACAAATGATCCACCTAATCTAGGAAATGAATTGTCAAATGAATCTAACATAATAAATTTGACCAGTAAAGCATTAGACAATAGTGAATAAAATGAACAAACACTATGAGAAAAGAGAACAATGTAGAAGAACTATAATGAGAATTTAAGAAATTGATGTCGTTGATTTTTGAAGGAGATTCTAAAGAAAAAAGACACATGGTTGAGTAATATAGGAAAATATTTTCATCTTTATCAGTATTCTAATAACCCAAAAGCTAGGCTTACGACACACCAATTAAATGGTGAATCCAACATCTGGTGGGAGAATACCAAAATTTCTAATGTTATCAAGAAAAAGGAGACAACATGGAAACATTTTAAGGAGATACTTAAGAAATAATATTTACCTGAAAGATGCATTGATAATAGAGCCAAGGAGTTTCATGATTTGAAACTGGGAAGTATGAATATAGATGGCATCAACACCAAATTTTTATGGTTGTTGATGTATGTACCCTACCTTTGGGGAGAAAAGGAAAATGTAAAGAGCTACCTCTGATGCCTACCCTCCTTATAATAGAATCAAATTGACTTTGACAGCCAAAAAAGATTGAATGGAGTTAGAAGAAAAGAAAAATTGTGTCATTAGCAATTTAGTCACAAGACAGAACAATACAAACCATTGTCTATTGAGAAAAATGAGATATCATATTTCAAAGGAAATCGATTGGAATAACCACAATTTATGATATGTATTTGATCACTATAATTTTTTTCATCCATATCGATGCTTTCAAAATGAAAAAATTGGAAGAATCAGCTCACAGGACCCTTTTTACTAGTAGGACCGAGTTTTTCAAATTGGGGCCTAAAACATTATCGGAGCATTTTGAGGCATTAAATGACATTTTTTTCAAGGAATTACTTTGTCTCTTTAGCGTCACTCCAATTTTTCTTGTGGTACACACAAAGACTTTTCTAATGGTGAATGAATTGCATCAATCAGAGTTTGTATGTGAAAGTTATGCCACTCATAACTCGACCTTCCTATTTTCATCATAATAATTTCAGAGGATGGTATGTCATACCCCATTATTCATGAAAAATGGGCTAGCCACATTAATAAATTGAACAAGACTTTAGAAGAGTATATATTGTAACTCTTTTTAGTAGATGGGGTGACCAAACCTAGCCACTAGTAGACTATTAGGTTGTAGTATAATCGGGTCACTTGGAAGAAAATGGGCTCCATTATTTCGAGTGAATTTGTTCCATGGATGCACAAAATTAGCCAAGAGGGATAGGATATAGAGCACACAAAGATGATTTGTGCACTATCGTAGCCCATCGACCACAAGCCATAATTCTTTGTACTCACAACCATTTTCTAATTAGAGAAGGAGAATAGAGGATCCTCACCTTCGAGCTAGGTTTTCCTCTCAACAAGGTTTCTTAGGTCTTATCTCATGCCTAATATATTCATGTGTAACATCTCCCTTTGTTACTATTTTTTTTGTTGTTGCAAATTATCTATCTCGATATAATACTTTTCTTTCTCTTATGTTACATATTTTTGCTCACCTATAATAATTTATTTCTATGTAGAAAAAAGTATCCCCCAACATTATCATCTGAAATAAAAATGCAAGTTCTTTTTATATTACAAACTACATATACAGTTATTTATTACTCACTTTCTTTCTTGTTTTCTTACCATACAAAATATTGGATTTTGCTCGAGCTTCAATTTAAGTCTCAATAGCTAGAAGTCCTTCCAAGAAATTAATACATATATATTTATTATACTTGTATGGTTTATATAGCCATTATGGTCTTTTTATAACTTACACATATATAAAACTTTGGACATCATTTATATTCGATATGAGAATCGGGGCCTTACTTACAGCTAATAATTTTATCAAAACCTTTGTGGTCTTACTTACAACTTATGTATTGATCTCATTGATTTGTATATGCATCCCATTCCAAATTAATTCGTATAACAACCATCCTGTGTATTGAGTACGTGTCTAGGTATTGGCATACCTCTTAAACATTGTTATTTTCCCACCCAGATTAATATGGTTATGCATGTGCTATAGTATTCTATAGTGGCTAGCATATGAAAACTAAAAAGTATTGTATTGAATTATTTCTATGCTATTACCTTCTTCATTTCTTATGGTTACAGATCTTTTGATCTAATTGTCCGCAAATAGGGTTTTCATTAATAGTGTCCTAGGTGGAGGAGACTTTTTGGCACTTTAGTCACCATTGGTTCTCACTACAATCATACAAAGGGGATCTATTAACACTTGTTTAGGGTAACTACCTACCCTAACCTCACCATCATGACCTCATTTTCACTATGACAAATGACTAAATGGATCCAGCTACCTGAATCCCTATTGGAAATTTTTCTTCTTCTTCAACAGTTAAATTCAGATTCTTTAGTAGTAGAGCTTTATAACAGTGGTTCAGGTCATCTGCCACACCTTCCAGTCATCATGATTTGAAGGTAAATTTCTAGTTCCAATGCTAACATAGTATCTATGTAATGGCTTGGTACATTCAAGTTTGGGAACTTTGAACAAGGGTTATTCCTAGGAGACTATTATTTGACCTCTGAGAATAGCCCTGAAATGATTACTATAATAGTTTCTCTTCCCAAAGGTGAGCCTAATACCTTCCATGGCATATTGCAAGGGTTTTCATCCACATGTTGTCTTTAAAAAATAATTACAAGGTCTTCTATTGATAATCCTTGTGTTCCTTTATAGGAATGGGAGGGTCTATTCTCGTTGAGTCTTGAAGATAAAATATCATGGCCCTCCAATAATTTCTTTCTTTTCTTTTGCAAACATTTTATTAAAATTTACTAACAGAACACTTGATCTGTATTTAAAGTGAGGTATGCTGCGATATGGCTCTTGCAAGCACTTTGAGGAAATTAAGAAGCTTTCACATATTCTTCTTTGAATACTTAAAAAGTCTAGATTCTAAATCTTTTTGGTTTGACTCTTGTGATGCTTGTCTAGATGTGAAACCTAAGCCCTCTCTATTAATTGTATTGGGTTATTAAATTATTATAAGTTGAAAATAATTAATATTATTTTGTATTAATGGAGAAATGGTTACACAAGTTGTAACATATCTCCTTAGTTTAGGATTTATTCCTAGAGTTTAGGAGTTTGGTTGCAACTTCCTGATCTCTAGTAATGTACTTAATGATGTAATTACTCATTTGATGAATGTAGAGTGTAGAGAGAGAGTTCTCTTTCTTTTGAGTGCAGTCTCCACGTGTAGTACTCGCCTGTGAGCTGCAACTCATTCTTTTTCAATTCAATTTTGATTTTTATCTTGGTATCAGAGCACAGAGTAGTGACAGCCTTAATTTTTATTTGTTAGTATGCATCATTGATTACAAAACTGTAGTGGTGGTAGTGTATATAGAAGCATTCATAGAATCACATGGACTGCAGTAACACCTGAAGCACAGGTCTCAGATGACTTATCATCTCTGAGTGGAAAAGAGGGTTGGCGCAGTTTTGTCGCGAACGGTCGTGCCATTTTTGAGCGGAAAGAGTGATTGGCACAGTTTATTGAGGAACATTCGCGCCATTTGCCGTGGTTTTGAAAGTTATAGTCGCGTCAGCACGCCAAAAATTTCTATTGGCGTGGAATTGAGAGTGATAATCATGCCAATTTCGTAAGACGCATCAATTTTATTTTCGGTGCGGATCTTTTGCTGTCAAAGAGCGCTAGCCTCTTTCTCTTTGAAAGATATGCAATTTTTTGCAGATCGGCCTTGCCTGGTGGTGGCAGTTTCAAATTTCAAATCTTCTTAGTGACAACAAATCAGATTTTCCCGATGGTGGCACATTGGAGTTCCTGATTTTCTTGGTGGCAGCAAGTCAGATTCGCTCGGTGGTGGCGAATTGGAGTTCATGATCTGTTCGGTGGGAGCATATCGGATTTGCCTAGTGGTGGCGCATTGGAGTTCCTAATCTATTTGGTGGTAGCAGATCATATTTGCCCGGTGGTGGCGCATTAGAGTTCCTGGTCTGTTTGGTGGTAGCAAATCTGATTTGCCTGGCGGTGGCATATTGGAGTTCCTGATTTGTTTGGTGGTAGCAGATCAGACTTTTCTGGTGGTGGCTCATTGAATACTTATTCATTAGAGGATCAGAAATTTTATCAATATGAATAATAGTGATGAGTACTCTCCTAAGCCAGAAAAGTCGTGGTCTATTATCAGGTCAGTAGATTATTTTCTCAGGGAGCAGCGACTGCTGTTTATTTTGATAGTAATCGCCATCGCATCGACTTTCTTTATCCTTCAGCCTCATTTTTTGTCTTCTAATGTTAATGAAAATGGAAGGTTTGTGCCCAAAAAACCTCATCGGGTTGTTTATGAGACTTGTGTTTTTCGGTTTGCTCAATATCATTTGGGTTCGAGTGTGAATTCGGGGGCTAAAGTACTCCTAGGTTTGAAGAGAAATTCCCTGCGAGTTGTCATGATAGGTGGAGCTGGCTTTGTTGGCAGTCATCTAGTTGACAAGCTCATGGCAAGAGGTGACAATGTTATTGTTGTCGACAATTTCTTCACAAGAAGGAAGGAGAATGTTTTGCATCATTTTGGAAATCCAAGGTTTGAACGGATAAGGCATGATGTTGTGGAACCCTTATTGTTGGAGGTTGATCAGATCTACCATTTGGCTTGCCCCGCTTCCCTTGTGCATTACAAAGACAATCCTATGAAGACTATCAAGACTAATGTTGTGGGAACCTTGAACATGCCCAAACTTTCCAAGTGTGTTGGGGCACGTTTTTTGCTTACAAGTACTAGTGAGGTTTATGGAGATCCTCTTGAACATCCTCAAACTGAAGCTTACTGGGGCAATGTTAATCCCATCGGAGTCTGCAGTTGCTATGATGAGGGTAAGAGAACAGCCGAAACTCTGATTATGGATTATCACAGGGGAACAAATGTTGAGTTTCGGATTGCTCGAATTTTCAATACATACGGTCCATGAATGTACCTTGATGATGGTTAAGTTGTAAGTAATTTCGTTGCTCAGGCTTTGTGCAAGGAGCCTTTGATAGTCTATGGAGATGGGAAACAGACACAGAGTTTCCAGTTTGTTTCTGATCTGGTTGAAGGACTTATGCGACTTATGGAGGGCAAACATGTTGGTCCTTTCAATCTTGGGAATCCTGGGGAATTTACAATGTTAGAACTAGAACAGGTTGAAGAAGGAAAGGATGGCTCTAATAATGATTGGCACATTCCATTGCTAATGGAAGAAAACAGTGAGGAAGATGAAGGGCAGGAGCAGAAACAAGAAGAAGAAGTAACAACTAATGTAATCAATAATGCAAGCCCAGAAATGGCTAAAATAGACAGATTTGAGGTAAGTCCCCTACAAAGGAGATCAAGTAGGAAGAATCGATTACCTTCTAAATTGAAAGACTACGCATTAATGTCAAAGATTTTAAACATTGTAGAACCTGCAAATTATGAGGAAGCAAGTAAATCTGATGCATGGAGGGCTGCAATGTATGAGGAAATAGAATCAATAAACAGAAACCATACTTGGGATTTAGTTTAATTGCCTGAAGGTAAAACCCCCATACGATGCAGATGGCTGTATAAACCAAAAATAAATGCAGATGGGAGTATAGAGAAACTTAAAGCTAGACTGGTAGCAAAGGGTTACTTACAACAAGAGGGAATAGATTTCGATGACACCTTTGCTCCTGTAGTCAAATTTAACACCATTAGAATGCTAATTTCCTTAGCAACAAAACAAAAATAGCAGCTACACCAGCTAGATGTTAAGTCTTCATTTCTGAATGGTGACTTGAAGGAAGAAATTTATTTAGTACAGCTTGAAGTTTTTGTGATAAAGGGGCAGGAACATCTTGTGTGTAAATTGAAAAAGGCACTTTATCATTTAAAATAGGCACCGAGATCATGGTATGAGAAAATTGACTCATTTTTTGTACAACATGGCTCTCATAGGAGCTTGAATGATCCAAATCTGTATGCCAAGTTTAATAAACGGAGGCAAATTATTTTGATTTATTTGTATGTAGATGATATGATCATAACAGGGAATGCTAACAATCTGATCAAAGAAATCAAAGAGCAGATGTCACAAGTGTTTGAGATGAAAGATCTTAGAAATCTTCATTATTGCTTGGGATTGGAGGTATGGAAAGACCAGGCTCATTTTGTTCAAGAGAAACAACAGTCAAAAGAGATATATATTGAAAATTGTAAAACTTGTGATAACATGGCTGATATTTTTATTAAGCCTCTTGGGTGTGTAAAGTTTGAATCACTTAGAGGGGTGCTAGGAGTTCAGGATAATCCTTTCTCCATTAAGGGGGGGAGTTGAATATAATTAATATTAGTTTGCATTAATGGAGAAATGGTTACACAAGTTGTAACGTATCTCCTTAGTTTAGGATTTGTTCCTAGAGTTTAGGAGTTTGGTTGCAACTTCCTGATCTCTAGTAATGTACTTAATGATGTAAACTCATTTGATGAATGTAGAGTGTACGAAGAGAGTTCTCTTTGTTTTGAGTGCAATCTCTAGGTGCAGTACTCACCTGCGAGCTGCAACTCCTTCTTTTTCAGTTCAAGTCTGATTTTTATCTTTATAGACGACCACTTCCAAAATTACTGCATGATTTTTTTTAGATCAAGGTTATCAGTATTCTCGTCTTTAAGCATAATGGAAATACCCTCCTAGGCTAAGAGTATAAATGACTATTTAATTTGTAAATAATTTTCAATTTTGCGAGTAACGCAAGTCAGCAATGACCTTAGAGGGTCACTTGTTATTTCAATAGGTAAGTATTACTTATTTCTTTTAATTACATTCTATAAATTTTTTTCCTATTGGGATACTAAACATACATAGATATGTATGTTTTGCATGCACTCAAGTTTTATATGTGATGAAATTGTATTGGTAACAAATGTTTAATAATTCCTTTTTACAAATGACTTCTTCTTGTATCACCCTTTGTCTAATGGAATATTTTATAATATTTTCCAAAATGTCTTCACATGTACTTCTTAAGTATATATGGATATGTATTCATTAGTTCCCTTTTTGTAACAGTTCTATATGCTTTTAGAATTAGAGGGTATTTAAGTTATTTCATTCTTGTTTTATGCAACCGCTTGCATGTGCAATCTACTATGACTTTTTATTTTGTTCTGATTTAATACAAGAGAATGTATATATTCTTCAATATATCATTTTGGTTAAAAAATAACTTATATATGAGACATGTAAATAGATTTATATGTCGATATAAAGACATTTTTTTCTAGTCCATGGCAACAAAGGTACATGTAATCAGGAACCTTTGTTAGTCCCTAAGTCCTATTAATTCCAACCCGCAACCAAACATGTAGTCAATATGATGGTCATACCATCTGGATTCTCTCAAGGGATTTCAACCTGTGCTTCACCAAAAATTCCTCCCTGTATTAGTTTATTATTTATTACTCTAGCTCTTATCATGGGAAGATATCATATAACTACATTATCATTTAGACTCTCTTTTGAGCAATAACCCAAGTCTCAAAAATTTATTTTTCTAACTGCATTTAGCTCATCTCTAACAAATAATTCTACAGATTTTCAGTTTTTGGATAGCAATATTCTCTTTGCAATATAATCATTTTCATTCATATTAGATATAAAAACTTCAATTGACAATAAAAATTTACTATACAAATTCCTCTTACCTATACCATAGCCTTCCAACCTGTAATCAAGTCATAGTCATAGTATTTATATAAATATGAATTTCCTCAACATTCAAATTATCTCAGGAGTACCCTTACCTCCAAGAACACTACTTATCTTTGATTTCTTCTTGAATTATGCTAAAGGCTACAAATTTACTCCGAACCTTCAACTATATTCTATTGTCAGTTCCCCCTAAGATCTTCCTCTAATTGTCAAATAAACCAAGAGGATTTGGAGATATTTCATCCTCTCCTTTTTCAACATCCTGCAAACCCTTTATTGGGATTATGATCCTTTCTCTCCTGCTGGTAAGGGTAAGATAAACATTTCCTTTATCTCCTGCAATATCTATCACATAATCCACCTTAGGTTTTTCATCTCCCACCCTATGTTAATTTATATGGTATGTCTTTTCTCTTTCTTTCTGTGAAATATCGGGATTCTCTTTCCACTGGGCATAACTAGTAACTGCTACCAGTCCTCATACCCTCCCCCCTTGTGTGTGTGTGTGTGTGTGTGTGTGTGTGTGTTTGTTTATACACACCACATAAAAATAAAACCAAAAGGGAGAGTTATTTCTCTACTATGCCCTCTTTGAGCATAACCACTTTTGTTAATTATTCCCCTAACAGTTAGAGGCTAATATCCCTTGTTATCTCTTAACATAATTATGAGAGAATTTAATTTATTTACATAATTTCATAAATTATTTCTCATGTGAGGAAATAAATAATTATTCATCACATGTCCTTTCTATTTTTTCCATGGAGAATAAATAAATAAAAGAAGCACACATGAATCATAAAATAAGTTTCTCGATGGTATTACATCTCCCCTCCATAAAAAAATGACACTATCCCTAGTGTTTATTCAATATAAAAATTCAAGTAAACAACTTAGGGTATACCTTTTTAATCTCATCCTCCATCTACTTGGTGGCCTCTTCACTTCCTAGGTAATCCCACTGCTCTTTAACCTGAGTGATGGCTCAATTCCAGAGTATAATATCCCTCCAGTCCAAGTCTCACATTGATATGTCTTGGAATTGTCCTTTTAGTTCGACCTGTACCACATGTCAATTGACTACATGAGTAAAATAGTGTGCATACTTCTTTAAAACCGATACTTGAAATACATTATGAGTTTTAATATAAGCTGGTAGTGCTAGTTGGTAAGCATTGAACTTACTTTTGCCAATATTTGAAAGGGTATGGAAAATTAATGGGCTAATTAAGGAATTCTGCTTGGATCTTACTTTAAAGTAGACATGGTCTCCAACCTAAAACTCTCCATCTTTTCTTTTCAAGTCTTCATAGCATTTATTGTTGTTCTAGGGAACTTTTGAATTTTGTCTAATATTTTTAACCATCGCTTCCATGTCCTTTAGTTGATCCAGTCCAAACCTGAGTTTATACTTTGGACACCACTCGTTTATATGAATATGACACTATTGTAGCGGTTGCAACACCCTCTAAAATTTTGGCCTGCATCCAAATTTCGGAGCTTTCCTTGGTTTTCCCATGATGGTTGAAAACACTCAAGCTCCTTCCATGACCTCTTTTCGAGTGTTTACACCCTTTTTGCTTGATCGACCATTAGTCATCTTTTTGTATGTTGATTGTTCTGTCATGTTTGTGATCTTGTTCTTGCCATTTCAAAGATTTGTGTTTGTGCACATGAGTTTTTTTCTCTCTGTGAACATCAGTCGTACTCACACACAAATTTGAAGCATTGTAGTGTAAGTGTTGTCACAGTCGTTCTAAGATCTTTCTAAAGTGTCACACATGTCACTCTTAACCTTTAAGATAGTCTCACTGAGCACATGTTTGTCTTGTTGGTTTGAGGTGTCCTTTCCTCGAGTCATGTTAAGTGTGCGATCACAATGTCATGTATGCACAAGTTCACTTTCACTCACACTTAGCCATTTTTCCTGAAAAATATTTCGACTGGACAACCCTCCTTCAATTGGACCCCGAATAAGTTGCACTATGCAGTCTCAACTCTCAGTGACCCTCCTCTGCTACCCTGAATTGTGAAAAGCTTGAGGCTATCCTCTGGGGTAGCCTACACTATGCAATACTTGAAGCGAGCAAGTTGAATGTCTCCAAGAAATGTGCATAAGTTATCCCCAAGTCTAATCCAATATGCTCTTCCCACAAGATCACTCATCAAGATTCCCTTTGGTCTTCCGAAAACCTGAACTGATTTGAAACCCTAGGCTACACTTCTCTCCAGAATTGTGAAGACATACCCAGCTTCCTGCCATGCACTAAAGACAAAAATTGCACAGTTGTGTGAGTCAGACCTCTGCTACCTAGCACTGCACTATTCCTAGAAATTACATAGATATAACTAGAAGGCCCCCTTGCTGGCTTGCTATGCTCTATCCCTGAAATTTGTGCAGTTTTGACTGGCAGTTTCCCTGCTTCCCCACTCTGCACTCATCCTGGAAAGTGTGCAGTTTTGTAGGGAAGGTCCCTATTGCATGTTCAACATTGTCCCTCAAAATTGTGTAACTGTGACTAGAAGCTCCCCACAGTGAAATCAAGCCTTGCTCTAGAAATCTACACAAAATTTTTTGTTATTGCCTCCTACTTCCCACTTCATCTTCCTCGAAGAAACTGCGCAAATTCCCAGCTGGATCCTCAGATGAACTACCTAGTCCTTATCTTGTAAACTGCATAGAATTACTGAGCAGTTCCTCTTGACACCATGCCTTGTCTTCCTCCCAGGAACTACGCAGTTATGCCTAGCTGGGTTCTACCTTGCATCTGTTAGTGTTGTCCCAGATTTCACAAATATACCTCCCAATGACATCTGCATAGTTTTTCCTGAAAGTGTTTTGGAGGCCCTCATCCCAGCCTGATATGTGTCCTCCATAGTTTCAGTGCCTTTTCCTCCCTCCCGATCATCTGCACCCAAAATGGAAAACAATGCATCATGCTGAACTATGAGATTTATGGATTTGATGTCATCTCGTCATGAGTGATTGTACGACTAGGTACATTGATGAAACATGGCACAACAACGAATGAGATGCAAAAGGAGTGCATGCTAGAAGACTTGCTCATAGTTGAATGAACGTATGAATCAAATAGAGAAGCAAGACATACACGTGCACCATCAAGCAAGACCAAGACCATCTAATACCTCGCACACTTTGCCATTCGGAGGTCATGACATGATAAACTAAGAGTACAACTATCACTCAACAACATAACATCTCAACACGGACACCACAGTGAGTCAATACATGTCAGTAGTGTCATGTCGAGTTGTGTCATGGGTTTTCTCAGCATCATCAATACTATGGGCCATACTTGTCATCAAATGTAATGTAATGTGAAATTCCAATAGACACAAATATGAAGTCGAAGAGTCATGTAAGTTGAAAAGTCATAGGAAGTCAAACAATCATGAGGGAAGTCAAAGGGTCACAAGGGTTAGTTACCCCCCTTGGTTAGATATACCCCCTCATTATATGAGCAAAGCACTTTTCACCTTGTCTCCTCCCACATAGCCTTGAGAGTCTGTAGTCTATTGTTTGAGAAGCGAGGAGTGGCTCCAATGTCCCACTACTCAGGCTAGTTATTTATGGTGTCAATATGTGTCTTGGAACTTTTTCTTAATTTAGAAGCCTGTCTCAGGCCATCACCTTTTCACACATGTTTCATATATGTTTGTAAGAGTATTATTTAATATTTTGTAATGCATGTTTGCTGAACATATACTACGATAGTTGAACTACTTCAGTTATTTTAGTATTTACGTTGTTGAAGATGTGTTGTATTGTTTATCAATGTTGTCTCACCCGTGTGGATTAATCTGTCGAATGTTAGATAGAAAATTCTTGCGTTTTCTTCGTTATAACAACCATCACCCCCGTGTGGACTACACTATTGGACAATGTATGTGTTTTCCCTTGTACTTTGGTTTTAACAATTGCTACATCCGCTATGGACTATTCCGCTGGATGTTAGATATACCATTTTTTTTTTCTCGTGTGTCTCTCCCTAGGTGATAGTACTACCTTTTCTCTAGAGCCTCACTTTTACCCTATCCCTTACAATAAGAGAACCCATACAAAAAGTTACATTACATACCCACCAGGAATACTCACCTCTCTTTCTTGAAGTTACAAGAATAACACTCTCATGTGCTGAAGAACAAGAGCTAGGGAAAATATTTATGATAATTACAACCGGTCCATGATACCGGATGGGTCTCCTACACCAAACGGTGTGAGGTTTAGTTGGGATTTCATATTGGTGATATCCCCTTAATGTTGGCGGGTTCAACACCATCAACATTTGTAGCGCTAGAAGGAGGACCACCATTAGTTTATGGATTAGTGTCCTCTCAACCTCACATATCCATCATATGGTCAAGGTAGTAACATGAACTCCCTCTCTCTCATGTGAAACTCTGAAGTTGGTTACTCCTTGCCTCCTAAACCCGAATATAAAATTTCATATCATCACATCTGTGTTGTCCATCCCATCACTCGTTAGTTTTCTGAGGTTCTTGGACTAATTCCAGGAGTACACACTCTCCTCTCTTCTGTGAGGAAGAAACAACCTACACCCATAGGAGTATTAGTCTCTTTTGTTCAAGAATTAATCCTCGCCACTCTTGAAGAGTTGGCAGAAGCTATTGTGAACGAAGAGGAACCTCCTGTTTTATTAGAAGGAATAGAAATTAACAATTTACTCTTGGGCTTAGGTTCTGGCGGCAGAAGCCAAGGAGGCATAGGCACAAAGGAACCAATGGATTCGAAGGTTGAACTGTCAAATTCAAAAGAAGAGGAGGAGGATGAACAAGAGGGAAATATGGTTGATAAACATCTAGAATGGATGACACAGTGCCCATTGGCACTCCAAGGTGTCTTGCACAAGATTCCAATACATGCAGAGAATTTGTTAACAAAGTATGACCCTAACAGAATAATTAAGGCTAAAGACGATTTAGACACGTTCTACCAACATCTGCAGACACTCAAGGTACCTTATGATGATGTTGCATGTAGATTGTTTCCATGTACCTTGGATGGAAAAGAAAATGTATGGTACCATAGCCTTCTTGTCATCTAATCAGAACTGGAGATGTTTGAGAGAATTTTCCTTGAGAAATTTGTTGAGGACAAAACCCTTGTCATGTTATTAAAAGAGCTGCGTAGTCTCAAGATGGAGCAAAAATAAAAAAGTGAAAGATTTTAACCAGAGGTTTAATCATACCTTGAACAAGTTCACTATAGACAGTAAACCTCATGACTCCATCACATTTGACTACTACATGTCTGCACTATTGACCATCATTGCGTAGTTCATCAAGCGAGTTGCAGAATCAATAGTTTCATCTTTATATTTACATTGAGATCTTTTTTATTCTGGAAATTAACCCAAAAAAAAACATAATTTTGTTATATATTATCAATTTTATTTATTATTTATTTTTATAACACTATATTTTATTATAAAAATTAAATAAATCATTTCATTTTTATATTTTGCAAAAAATTATTTATCAACTTAATTTAAATAATTGAAAATAAAAAATTAAAATAAAAATTATATTTTTTAACAATTAATAACTATATTATTATTTCAATTATTACTAATCAAACTTTTTTTATAAACAATTTAACTTGTAGTTGTGTGACATAAAAATAAAATGCAGAAAAGTCACATGGATTGTTAGAGGTATAGTCTAAGTCCGATTCACTCCGTAAATAGATATGATTGTTTTTCTTGAAAAATGAATATTAATTTGCGATACAATATTCTATTCACTTTACTCAATAAAAGTGAGAAAATGAGTTATTACTAAAATAAATGTTTTTTCTTTAATCTTTTAAAATTTAAATGATAATGTTTTGAGATTTTTTTCATTAAATTTTGTAGAATCTGAGATCATTTTCGTTTGATTTTTCAAATCTAAAAGGAGATCTACCTTTAAGATCAAATCTTGAAGAGCATAAGAAAATAAGAATGATAATTTATTTTAATAGTAATAGTAATAATTAATTGTATAATAGTAATCATTAATATATGAATAGAATAGAGATGATAGTGGTACTCGTAATAAAATTATATAATTAATATAAATAATGAGTAGCAAGAATATACTATTATCCAAGAGTAATTGGGTGATTAATGTATTAACATGTTAGATATAATAGTAATAGTAATAATAGAAAAAAAAAAACAGAATAATAATATGTGTGATATGTTCAATGTTTTGGATGGTGACTCCATCCATCATTAACGGCCATAGAGTCACCATGCGAAACGATGGAAAAGTTGGATAGATCACGCATATTACATAGTGTTATTCTGGAAATGTCTAACAATATGATTAACTACAAAAGTCTCCAATAGCTAATAAAATTACTTAAAATCATATTATCATAACGACAAAATTAGAAAATTTACAAAAGATATATTGTAGTTAGAGATATAAACTCTAGTGCACCTTCAAATTTACACATTAATTTTTTTTTGCTTATATTTAATATAGTAATAACATGTTATCATTATTAAGGTGCCATGAACTTTCCTCTTGAACAAGCATTCAAAAGTTCCAAGTTCATATACAGTCAGTTTTCCCCTCTAAATGTTTCTAGATGGTTTCCATAAGTAAAATGGTATAGAGACATTCTTGAATGAAAATTCATTTTATTTTAATTTTTGAAGAAAAATAATTCGTTCTATATATAAAGGGATGAGATTTCATTATGGGTTCCACAACATTTAAACAACCTTTGAGTCTCTATAATATCCCAATGGAATGGCTTCCCCTTGAGAATAAAATAATGTGTTGGGGGATTATTAATAGATTTCATCATTTCCACCTAGCCCTGCTCAAACTTGAGACATGTTTAATGTTAATCAGACATATAACTCATATTAACCTTTATCCCTCACATCATATGACATGTCGATGTCTCTGTTATAGCTCACAATCTTCACTATACATTTTATCCCTCACATCATATGACATGTGGGCATCTTTGTTATAGGTCACAACCTCGACTCTAACTTTTAGACCCTTTTTCTTGAGTGACTAATGGTGATCATAATGTGTGGTTCACTTTCTACGTGTCAAGTATAAAAAACATGGCTACCCATCCATGTAACAAAGCCATAATAGGGTGTCTCAAATGAGACAAGGTAATTGAATGGTGCTTTTTAATCACTACAACAAATTGGTGACATTGTCTACCATCACATACTTTCCATTCGACATTGCTTTATTTTTGCAAACAAATATTTCCATACCGATAGACTAGTGCTTCAACAATACACTGATTTGATTATTCATGTGATGTTATTTCCACAAGGTGCATGGCTTTCATTTCACCCTATGACACTAGCTCGGGCTACAATGGCAAGTAAAGATTAACCAAATTATATTGGATTGATTTATGTGGCTAGGTTTGATATTTTTCTTATTTTGTTATCATACGTGAGGAAAGTAATTTGAAGTAATGAATTCTGAGGGGATTTGATGGTTTTTCAATGAGTCATCCAATAAAAATTATCTAGCGAACATTTGATTCGGTATTACAGGTGTTTGAGATGACATAACAAAAATAGCATGCTATCCATTATTATCACAAGTTGCTTTAAATTTTAGTTTATGAAGATATTCTTATTTTAATTATGGTTGAAAGGTCCTGAAATTTCAAATTTCAAAAATAATATTGTAATAAATATTCCAGAAAATTTTATTTTATTAATAATAAATAAATAGATGCAATCTTATGAGCGGTGTTTGTGAGCATGGATTTTGATTTTATATTAGGTGGCTCTGCTTTACTAATGACAAACTATAAAAATAAATTTGTAAGGGGGATAAATAATAGATCTTAAGGGGGCATGTAGCACAAAGGGGATATGGCTTGATGGTGGAACAAGTCATCAGAAATAAATAGTTGTTAGCGTGAGTTTTTCCAAACGTTATGAGGATACGAAGGATCAATGATGAATTTATAACTACCCGAGTAAGAGAGAGGATTCTCATGTTGCGAGAGCATAAGTGAAAGGTTGAGGTTGATCTATGAATACCATGATCTAATACTTGAAAGTGAAAATCCACAGAGCTAAAACATGCATGAGGAACTCATCTCTATAAAATCACAACCTAAGGCTTAGGGGTGTGTTGGTAAAGAGATTTGTCTTATCGATTGACTATAGACAAATGGAACATCCCCCATAAATTTGTATCATCCATATGGTTGTTGGTTCATCCAGTCCTTAATGCATGTGTTCAAGTAGTGATTTCCATTCATTACTATTGATGTTACATGTAAGATATATTAGATCATGCACAACTTCATAAAAATTGATAGAAATTGATACCTTATAGGCTTTACTACCAATCGTTATAACATTTAAGAGAAGGTTATTATCCCATCCAAGAATCTCATATCAATATTATTGTCTACATGTTTTCAACGTTAAAAGCAATATGGATAACTTTTAAAGCTAAATGGCTGTTCACTAAATTAATGGGCATTTGAATGGTTGATGGGAAGGGTTAATTTAAATATACACCGTAAAAGTAAATTAGATTTGTGTCTTGCATATTAGGAAATACCTATAGATAGGCCCAAATGTAAACCACTTAAATGTGGATAAACTTCCAAATCTTCCTTCATTTCTTTATATGCTAGGCCCCGAGTATTGCAGACGGAAGGCCTACACAACCTCCTAGACTTAACGCAAGTGTGAGGTATTAGATTAAATTATAGAGATAAATGACAAGCGCATTGACAAGAGTATATGCCAAAACTATAGCATAGGATAAACTCAATGTTGTTTCTTGAATATCATAAAACAAGGGAACTAATCGTAATAATCTATCAATGGAAGCTAAGGATAATTGTAAAACCTATGATGTTGCCTACATGAACCTATTTAGACCATGAAAACTCCAAGAATTAGAATAAATCCTTGAGCAGACAAAGTAAAGGGCAAGTTACAACCTAGAAGCATGAGATTCTTAGGAATGGTCGGATGCCCTATGAGGTATGTTGTGTCGATAACTAAGAAAAGAGGCTACAAGGATAAACCCAGTGTGTAACTATTCACTCCAAAAGAAAAAACAAAATCAATTTTTATGCATTCCTATAGTTTTAGCCAAAATGGAAAATGAAAACCACATTCCTAATGTGAGAAAAAATGGCCACGGCTCCTTAAAGACAACCCTAAATTTATTTTCATTATCAATATCTGGCGAGGGTGGTGGAGGGGCCAAAACTCAAATATGATCCAAAAATCAAAGGCCTGAAGAATAATAAACAATGCATACGTTTTATATTAGAAGTTCTACACATTTAGAGAACTGTAAACATAATCAATATTATATAATGGAAGAATCATATGGCTATGGTATCATACCCTTACCCTCTCCATTGCTAAATGGAATCACAAAATAACCCATTAGTAAATAACCATAAAACAATATTAAACTAAATGATGTCTTTCAATTTCTCCAAGGGAACGGATAAATAATACTATAAGTATGAAGAATGGGGTCCTAGTGTGTTAACCTCTTCGAGGTATTTCATTACAAACAAAAAATGTCTTACGGAGACCCAATAACCATATAAACTAGAGATAGTTGAAAATGAGTCCATTCACAATAAGTGAAAATAGAACCCATGCAAGGAGACAGATGAAAAACAAAGTAGGGGAATGAAGTTATCATCGTCTCATCATCGTACTGAGGGAAATTATTTGGGAAGTAGGTCCATGGGATGACATACATCCCCTCCTTAGTTTGTATCTTAGCATAAATATAAACTCACCTCCAAATAACAAACCTCCTGCCCAAACCATGCCAATAATAATTTAGTGTCTTAGAAAAATGAAATGAAAGTTAAAAACACAAATAGATAGCAAAAAAACATATTTATTACCTATATTGTTTCCCATTCCTTTCAAATCCTCTACGTAGTGCAAGAAAGATAATGATAATCCAACTTTACATTTCATACAAAGAATAACACTTAATGTGGGTAGTCTCGGTTGATTGCAATCTGTGCTTTGGGATGCATAAGAGGGAAGGGAGAAAGATAAAAATAAAATGAAGGAAATGGATTGTAGGAAATTAGTATCAGAATGAAGGAAAACAATTCACAGAGTCAGAAAGAAAATTGGGACAATAGAAAAGAAAACTCTAGAACCATAACTCTGAAAGAATATGTTCAAACCCTAATTTCAAAATGTGCTTACCTAGGAAGTCAATCCATTTTCCACATGTCAATTACCTATTTCTAAGCTTCAGATCATCTTTTTTCAAAATGACAGAAAACATTTCTATGAAGCCCATAACAAACATCGCATTTAGGACAAGAATGGGAATCACCATTAGTTAATAATTTAAGAGCCCAAATACCATTTGAAAACATGAACATAGTGATAAGTGAGCATAAATTAAACCCACGTCATGCCAGACACTACGCCGAACACATATCCCCCTAGTAGAACGTAAAACCTTGTTGAAATCAATTGAGGGAAGGGAGAAACCATATGAGGGTGGGGTAGACATATAATCGTGCCCACTGTGGCCCAATGAGTCACCAAATGGCATGGTAGAGTGCATTTTTATCAAAATTTATAAGGTAACAAAGTTCAACCTATAGTCAATAATAAACTTAGATAAGGCCAGCTCATAAGTGAAGTTACATCTTGTGTTAAAACAAAATAAAAATAAAAATTAGGAGAGCTATTAAGAGATGTATCAGAAATGGTATCAAACAACTCGTTTACAATACTTGGACCTACATGGGCATAAAATAAACAAATAAAATAAAAATATAATAACTAATAATTTTTATTACAACTCTTACGTGTTAAATGGTTGAGGAGGGAGAAGGAGAGGCTCTGTAGTGAAGCCATGATGGGAGTGAACATCATCGAGGTAAAGAATCATGAAAAGGGATATCTATTGAAATACCAATCTCTAGGAATAAAGATATCCAAGATATGTTGTAAGTCATTTAAAAAACTATTAAAAGGATGAAAACTGGAAATAGATAAGCATAGTATTGATAACAAACAACTATTGAGGATGTAGGTAGAGTAATATAACATGTAAGAAGAGCAATAGAGGATGAATGCAACAATGTTGGAAAGGTCTAATGATAAAAAAGAAAAGAAAAATAAGGGGTAGAACTATAATATTAAGGAAAGGATTCCAAAGGAACAAAAGGAAGATATAAAAATAAATGATCCACCTAATCTAGGAAATAAATTGTCGAATGAAATTAATATAATAAATGTGACCACTAAATCCTTAGACAATAGTGAACAAAAGGAGAAAACACCTATATGACCCTTGTAATGTGCGAGCTTTGGACCTTGTAATGTCAAACCTATATGACCCAAACTCCATGAACTAAACTTTAGACCTGTGAAAACCAATCCAAATATGAGAGAAGGATATGGTTGATGATGGTGTCCAAATGAGGGTTAGTTGACTTGTATTTATAGGCTTCCAAGGCTGACCGATTTTCTTTAGAGCCAACCAGATCAAATGTGACATTGTGGGTTTCAATTCAAAATAACACTTTCCCTTGACCAAATCGAGTGCTTCAAAAGTCAAAATTGGTCATCTCAAAAAGAGGAATATATTCCCATGATTAGAATTTGTCATCAAGATACCAAATTAACACTCCATCTCATCTAGGGATAAATTCCAACTGCATCATGTAATCATTATAGGTTTCCTTTCATCATATCATGTCCCAACTCTACTCAACTATATTTGTTGAATCATTCTTGAATATAAAGAAGAAGAATCATCAGGGAGAATCATCTACCAACCTCTCAAGGCAATGAAGAAGGCTCTATGGGACACTCCACCTCATGTCATCTCACGGGGGAGCATACATCTTCTAGCCTGTGTCAAGCAATAGGCCGGATATAATATCTCATGCATTCTATTGCTTCCTTGATCTTCCCAACAATGACCCTAAAGAGTCATGTGGTAGAACACCTTGCATCATAATTCTTTGGTGAGATACCTGACATACCAAAGGTAAGGATCACACACCCCAAGCCCTCTCAACCAATTGGCCAAACAAGGAGTTATAGTCCCAATAATCCCAGCTTACAGGTATGATGCAAACTAGGGTATACTCTTATAGACCAAGATATGGGAGGAACATCCTCCACCCTATGGGTGATAGATAGGGGTTATACCTGATTGTCCAGAGATCCCTCAACCATAGGATCCCTTCATCTCAATTCCTCACCCTCAAAGGTCAGAAAGGGGGGAAGAGATGGCTTAGTTCCCTCGATCAGTGATGCCCCTTATAAGAGGGGTACACCAATCAATCCAAGCTCCTCTTTGAATACCAAGAACTTCCCTTTGTTAAATTTTAGCAAGAAAAGGCTTCATTTGACTTGTACCTTATTTAAATGAAAAAAATTGAATTAAACTTCAAGCAGGATGAGCTGAAATGAAGTTAGGAGGAGTGACATGGCCAAATCGCTCAGTTAAGTTAGAAAATTCAAGTTGATTGGAAATTAGTAGAGTTTTGTACAAGTTGATGGCTAAGTTCTATCTATCTAGTGGTATTATTTTTAGTGTTTGATAGTTGACTAAGATCTAGTCTAGAATAAAGTCAGTTAGGAGTTCATTTGAGTAGTGGAACTATTGTAAACTCAAATTAGTCTCAGTTAATTAACTCATTTACTAAAATTATCCCTATTCATGCATGCAATTCAAAATTCCTAGTGAATTTGGAGGGAAAAAGTCATATTGTAATTATTATTGTACACTAGTGGGTGTACATAGTTTATTGCATGCAAGTGAGCTTATTCTCTTGGGAAATGCACATGAAAATAGGACCCTTATCCATTCTTTAGGAGAAATAATTACACAAGTAAATAAGAGGAAGTAGGAGGTCTATTTTGGCTATGTATTGCCCACAGTAGAGTCACGAGGAGATCAGAATTACAGTGAAGATTGAGCTTCAAGCATTGAAGCAGTAATTGTAATTTATTATTGTTCTCATATGATATAATACAAATAGAGGAGGGTTTTTTCCTAGTTGGTTTTCCCAATAAAAACTTTGTGCATTATGATTGAATGATTGAATGTGTTTATATTGTCATTTTTCCTTCTGCATAATTTATTAGAAGAAATTTGTGTCTATTGATTTTAGTGTGATTTATTTAGTAGCTACAATTTTGAGTTATTTCTACATGGTATTAGAGCCAAGTTACATAGAACCAATGGAGAGTGGATTAGCATAAGTATGTGAGAGAGAAATTATTCTTGCCTCCTCTTGACTAAAGCTATAACACACCCTGCAAGATAAAGTTAGAGCATTACAACACTGGATAGCTCACTGTTGAGTCACATTACAACACCCTAATTTACACTTATTTACATGCACACAGGTTGGCTGTGTCTTCTGATTATTAAAGCATTAACATGGACCTAGCTTGTCTAGAGATATTTGGCATGCAGCAACAATACCGTACAAACCACATTAGCCAAGTCAAAATGCATTAAAGTGTATTTCTTTGGTGTAGGAATAATGTATTTCAATGGATTAAGGCTTGAGTATGCATTGGAGGGAACTTAGAATTTCTTTGCTTGGAAAGACAAAATGGAAGTTATGTTGGATGACAATGGAGTATTATATTACACAAAATAGATATTCTAAAACTAGCAATCAAATGCACAGACACTAGCTCAATGGAAGAAATATACTGCAAAATACAAGAGGATTATCCTAGAGGGAGTCAGAGACCATGTGGTTTCAAAATTACATGGAAAGGAGATTTCTTATGTAATGTGGAAAACCCTCACAGAGCTATTTCAAAGTAGCAATGATTCAAGGAAGCTAGCAATGGAAGATAAGCTTAAGAATATTCAAATGAATAAAAATGAAACTATTATTGAATACCTATCTAGATTCACTCAAGTTCGAGATGAAATTGGAGTTGGAGAGACTATGAAAACATTTGAACATGTGAGATTAGAAATCCTTCATCTTCCAAAGTCCTGTCACAACTATCAGGATGCAGTTAATGGAAGAGACAAGATCCCATATTGGAGAGACTTTGGTCTCACTTGGTGTAGGGCGATATTAGAAGAAATGCTAGAGATGAAGTATCATCTAGAACTGATGTGGAAGAAAACCTTTATTTATATGGAAAATGAAAGAAAGTCAAAGGAAATAAGGCGAGAGGTAAGGCGAAATCCAGCCAAAACCATGAGTATGGAGTCTTTTTACTAAGTGTCCACATAAGGAATCCAGTAATAAGTGTACAACAACAATGATAGGAGGAGATTCAAGTTATCACATCATAATTCAAGTTAGATTTCACCCTCATTTATTGTATGTCAATCACTATTTGAGGTAGTGTGTGGTACTTAAACTATGGTGCTTCATTTTGTATGAGAGGAAATAAGGAGTTCTTCAACAACTTAGAGGAGAAAGACCTACAATTACGCATAGAGCTTGGAGATGATGGAAGATATAGTACCAAAGGGTTGGCCTTGTCATATTTAAGAGGGAGTAAAGCTCCCATATTCACCTAAAGTACTTAATTTATGTGCTTGGTCTGAAGAAAAGTCTAGTTTCTATAGCTATACTTGAAGACAAAGAATATGATGTGCTGTTCAGTAAAGGGAAGGTATATCTGAAGCATGTTGCTTCTAGATAGGTTAAGCAGATTAGTGTTAGGAATAAAGATCTCTACAAGATAGAGGTTGATGCATGTGATACATTGATTAGCAAGGAAGAAAATGTCCAGGTTTGAGATGTTAGAGGACTTTGGAATAGGCGCATGGGACACCTACGCAATGGATCTTTGAAAACAATGCAATAGATCACAACTGGACTTCCAAAATGCACCCTTTTATCAAAATGATGTTTCCGAGGGATGCACTATTATAAAATATGTTAAATCGTCCTTTCATTGATGAGATAATAGATCTAGAGCCATCTTGGAGTGAGTTCACTCAAATGTGTGTGGACCATTTTCCACAGTCTCAACTACAAAGCATAGGTATTGTGTGATATTCATAGATGCTTTTTCCAGTAAATGTAGGATCTATTTCATGAAGAAGAAAGATGAGGTTTATTCAAAGTTTGTCGAATTTAAAGCCTTAGTTGAAAATGATACTAGAAATTAAATAAAATCATTGATAAGGGACAATGCACGAGATTATGTTTCTAATGCCTTCAAAACATTATGTGCCAAGGAGGGTATTAGAGTGATTTGATTACACCCCACAACCCACAAAAAAACGGGTTTGAAGAGAGGAAAAATAGAAGTATTGTAGAAGCTAATAGAGAAATTTTTCATGACCAGGGATTACCACTATCCTTGTGGAAAGAATCTTGAAATACAATTGTTTACTTTCAGAATAGGAGCCCTCAAAAACTTCTTGGAACTATTACACATGAAGAGGATTTCACTGGGAGGAAGCTTGATGTCTCTCGATTTTTCATTTTCGGGTCCATAGTCTATTTTTATGTCTCCAAAGGTAACAGGAAAAAGTTGGAGCCCACTGTAGAGAGGTAGGGTCTTTGTGGCTATTTTGAGATACCTCATATTTACTCGGTGTACATTCCCTCACTCATGATTATTGTTATGAGGAGGGTTGTGATATTTGATGATGATAAATCCATGAGGAGCCCTCTATAGTGAGAGATAAGCATACTGCTAAAGGAGGATATTCTAGCTCCAATGGAGGAGCCACAGTAAAACACATAGAGTTAGATCTTTCTCAAAGGAAAGAGGAAATTCCAAGAGGATGATGTGGAGAGGCCATATGTGGAGGAGGAGATAATAGGCTGAGTGGAGGCATCCTCTCATACAGATTATTCTAGAGAAGGGAGCAAGAGGACCAAGATGGTTTAGAGGTTGGTGCGGGAAGCTCAACAATAGGTTGGATCTCCTAGATCCTTACGTAGACAACGTATATCACTAGAAATATATATATATATATATATATTATATAATATATATATATATATATAATATATATATATATATATAATATATATATATATATATATATAATATATATGGCACTCATGTTAGAGTTGATTTATTTTGAGCCATATACAATTGAAGAGTTTGTTTCCCAACAGGTGTGGGTAGATCCTATGGTTGTGGAGTATAAATACATCATGAAGAATTATGTTTGTGGTTCCCATACCTAAGAACAAGTCAGTTGTTGGTTCCAAGTGGTTATATAAGTTGAAACATAAATTGATGGTAGTGTTGAGAAGTACAAGGACATATTTGTGGCAAAATAATTCTCATAGGTGGAGGGGATTGATTATGAGGAGACATTTTCCCTTGTGGAAAGATACTCATCTATGAGTACCATACTTGGATTGACAACATAGTTGGGGTAGAGATTCCACGAAATGGATGTTAAGACTACCTTACTCAATGGATTGGTTGAGGAAAAGATATACATTGAGCAGCCTAAGAGGTTTAATACCTTTAGCAGGGAGACATATGTGTGTAGGCTCAAGATAACTCTCTATGGCCTCAAGCAGGGACCTCATTCTTGGTGCATTCACATAGATTCTTATATCATTGGATTGGACTTCAATATCTACTACATTATGGTATATGGTAGTTTTCTCATCTTACTTCTCTATGTGGATGATTTGATACTAGTAGGAGATGACAATTAGATCTAGTCTTGCAAGGAGGGTCTTGCAAGAGAGTTCGAGATGAAGGGTATGGGTTTGATGCATGACTTCCTTGCATTGGAGGTGTGTGAGGGAGATGGAGAGATATTTTTTGGATAGGGGAAGTACATCTCTGAGATCCTTCAGAGATTCCACATGCAGGATTTCAAACCCATGGATACTCCTCTAGGTACTAATTAGAGGAAAGATGATGCTTCTATAGGGGAGGTAGTAGATGGAACTATCTACAAATATTTGGGGGGTACTTGATTTACTTGATAAATAAAAGGCATAATATTTATTTTGTAGTGAACCAACTTACTCAATTCATGGTGGATCCTTTCAATATTCTTTGGAAAGAAACAAAACATGTTCTGAGATACCTCATAAGCATAAAATATTTTGGTTTATTGTACAAGGAGACTGATGGAATGAATCTCTAAGGATTCACAAATGCATACTGGGTAGGGATTCCCTCAGATGGGAAGCACAAATCGGGAGCAGACTTTTGTGTTGGGTCAAAAATAGTTTCTAGGTATAATAAGACACAAAAATCTATAACACTCAGCTTAGTAGAGGCTAAGTATATGACCACTAGTCAAGAAGCACGAGAGGCTATTTGGATGAGGAATATCTTGGTAGGTCTCTTGAATCAGGGGATGGAGCCTAGATTGATCCATTGTGATAATCAGAGTTGTATAAAACTCTCAGAAAATCCAATATCTCATGATAGGTCCAAGCACATAGGCATAAGGTACCATCACCTAAGAGATTGTGTACAGAGGAGGATTGTTATGTTATAGTACATTCCTACAGAGGAGCAGGATGCAGACATCTTGAAAAAGGCTTTGTCAAGAGGCAAGTTCGAGTTCCACAAGAGAAGGATCAGGGTTGCCTAGAATCCTTTTCTTGCTAAGACAGAGTGTTAAATTATAGTAAGAACATGCTTCATTTGACTTGTTCCTTATCCAAATGAAGAAATTTTAATTCAACTTCAAGAAATATGAGTTACAAGAAGTTAGCAAGAGTGACATGGCGAAATCACTCAGTTAAGTCAGTCTATTCACATTGGTGGGAAAGTAGTAGAGTTTTCTATAAGTTGATGGCTAAGTTCTAGCTATCTAGTGGTCTTATCTTTAATGTTTGACAGTTTACTAAGCTCTAGTCTAGAATAGAGTCAGTTAGGATTTTAGTTAAGTATAGTTAACTAGTTCATTTACAAAAAATAGTTATAGTTAACCTAGGAAAATAGGCAATAAACCCTAACAAATAATCATGACACATAATTAAAAATAATATGATTAAAATTAATACAAATTCAAAATAAAAACTATTACAATAATACAATAAAACATAAATAACCCGAATAAAATATTAATAATTATTCATTAAAATAAAA
>APFE030853198.1:11771-23179 GCA_000404065.3 Pinus taeda | reverse complement strand
ATATATATGTTTTATGATAGAAGCAAAGTATGGCTCTCATCAGGGTTTTACTACAAAATGAAAGAACAATGTATCTATGACCTAATGGATGAAATGGAATTTTATGTGTTGAGGCATCAATGCTTCTTAGAGATTCTCAACTAAGTATGAGACCCATGCAATCACATATGTTATTTAAACCTATAGATTACATATTTGCGATATGTTTGATGAAATGCATGCCATGGCTAGTAGGGTTCTAGTCAAGGTCTTATTCAAGTAATTGCATTAGTAATGTTATTTCCACGTTATCGTATGGTTATGAAGGTGTCATTCAATTTTGTGTAGTGACATGGTCTGTAGGTCTAAAAATGTGGCTTAAATCCCCGAGATGTTGGCACAAAACTGAGAAAAATAGTCCTTGGATGTTGGCTTGCAGGCTTGTGAGAGCATCCAGAGGTCCTTAGACATTGGCATGCCCATATCATGAGAGTGTCTAGAGGTCAAGTGGTCCAAAATCTCACTGGGCCCTAGGGGCTGATTGGTATCAAGGTTGGATTGGTTCATGATGATCCTAATGCTAATTTTGAATGTCTATATGGTGTGTTTCCGTCGGTTCCACTTCCGTAATGTGACTTAGGAGATTGAATCATATCATAGTGTCATCTCGTTGCATGTTTACCCAAGTTGGATATTTTATTGGGTAGATGTGGGAGGAGGGTGTTAAAAAGTTGTATCAAAGCATGGTTCACCCATCATACTGGATGGGTTGTGTGTTGGTCATGCATGCAGGTTAGGTGTATGTGTCTCTCTTATCCTTTTATTCCACGTTCTTGTTGCATTTGCATAATGTTGATCATGTTTTTAGTGATGTCGCCATGTGGAAGTTGATGTTTTTATTGTGGGATGCATCATCATGCATTTATGACTAGTTACTTGTTGTTATATGTTGCTTACACGTATCATTTTGTATGCTTGGTTGCATGTAACGTTCTTGTAGGATTGGTTACAAGTATTATTCATTTATGCTTGATTACATGTATTTATGCATGTGTGTCACTCATTACACATTGATTATGCATGTTAATGTTTGCATGTGGTCAAGTGTACAATGATGTAGTGGTTGTTGTCATGCACGAGGTCGTGGAATGTGTTGTTGATAAGGTCATGCATTGATGACTAGAACCTAGCTAGAATGATGGTTGAATGGTTATATGCTTATGTGTTATGTTTCTATATGATGTCATGATTATGTTATACATGTATCACGTTTATTTTCTGATCTTGCACACAATGTATCCTCTCGAGCTATGCTAAGGTATGTTGGTTTATTGTGATTTGGTTTATCTTACATGATATACCTTGCAGGAAGAAATATCAAATGGCTAGCAAGATGGTAAACTAAAAATACTCTCCCTATGAATCAGAAGAGCATTATGGTGTTCATTAGGGGAATTTTGAGGTCTAAGATGAGCCTCCTAAGGAAATCATAAAATAATATTGCAAATAATAAAATAATATTAGATTACATTTTCAAATTTTAGAGGGAAAAGGGAAGAAAACTAGTTTTTCAACTCATGTTTTCAACTTATCTCCCTATGGGTTTACTAAAATTTCAAGTGAAAACACTTGCTGGATGCAAATTTTGATTCCTCATCCAAGGAGTACCCATGTTGCATACTTTTGATGGACCCTGCTACACGAAAAATGATAAATACTTGAAAAAATGATTATTTTTTCATGTATTTATCATTTTTCGTGTAGTGGGGTCCATCAAAAGTATGCAACATGGGTACTCCTTGGATGAGGAATTAAAATTTGCATCCATAGAGTACTCAAAATCAAAATTTGAGTAAAACCTTAGGGAGATAAGTTGAAAATATGACTTGAAAAAGTAGTTTTATTATTTTATATTTTTTAATCTTTTTACTTTTTTACTTCGAAAATGGTGAATCATCCCCCATGGTTGAAATCATCATCTTGAATGGTATTGGTTCTTTTAAAGTTTATTTTGGTTGTACATTTTTCTTAGTAGGCCCATTTTAGACCTCGAAATTCTGCTAATGGGGAACTTTTCCAATTTGGCAGATACACTTATAAGTTTAAAGGAAGAAATAAGGAGTTGTAAGGGAGATAATGTGAGAATCATGTAAGCACAAGAGAAACAAACAGAGGTAAATGCAATGATACTTCATATTTTTTTAGACTTGCAACGACAGGGACCACATCGGACCAGCTATGAACAGGAGGACCGAACTAATGATTCATATCGTAGTAGGTAACATGGTTATCACAAGTCAGATAGAGATGACATGGTCAGAGATGGCATAATCTTGACACTCCAGATAGGAGGAGGGATAGACACAATTATTATTCTAGTTCTGATTCAGATAGGCACTATGATCGTCATCGTTATCATGGTTATAGGAGGAGTAATAGGGGATACTTTCGTGATGAGTTTAAGAAAGCAAAGCCACCTACTTTTGATGGAGAGATGATGAAACCACAGGATGTAGAGGCATGGTTTATTGGCATGAGGAATTTATTGAGGCTACATGATTGTTCAGAGAACATGAAAGCCATAGTAGCTACATTCAATCTCAAAGGTAAAGCATACATTTGGTGGGAAGATGAGAAGAATAGTAGGTGTATTCATGAGGAATACTTGACTTGGAGTGAGTTTGAGGGGCTATTTAAGAAGAAGTATTTGTTAGAGAGGTACTTTGATGATAGGACAAAAGAATTCTACGAGCTAAATATGGGATCCATGACAGATGAGAAGTACACTAGTAGGTTCTTAGAGTTACTGAGGTATGTGCCTTATCTCACGGAGGATAAGGCCAAGATTCAGAGGTTCATTAGTCGATTACCAATTATATTCAAAAAGAGGATTGAGTTTCATGAGACTAAATCATTGGAGGAGACAATCCTAAGACTAAGGCATTGCTATGAGAAATCAAAGCATAGATCTGAGACTAAGCCAAACAGGAAAGGTAATGCAAGGAACAAAGGAAAATGGGACAAGAAACAAGAAAGACTTCAGGGTACATATAATAAAGAGAATGTTGCACCATCTAAGAATAGAGGACAGGGATATCGATCTGAGGAGCAGAATAAGGAGCCTATGTGGTGTTCGACTTGTGGAGGGGATCATCGTAGGAGTGATTTTCCATAGTATCGAGGTAGTAAACCTCATATATATTGTGCATAGGACACAAAAACTATTGGGGGCGTTGGACAAAGCATTCCTCATATTTATGCAGCATTGGATAACAAATAGACAGGCCATTAGGCATCTATCATTGAGATGGATGATAAGCTTTGTGATTAGGTTATTTATATTTTGACTGACACTGGATCTAATTATAGCTATGTTAATCCTGAATTGGTGGATAAGAGTGGTTTGAGTAAGGAATTACATGTAGAATCTTGGTTAGTGCAGTTGACTACAGGTACAAATAATTGAGTTCATCATTGGGTAAGAGATTGTGCATTTGATTTGAATGTTATCCCTATCCTAGCACATTTGAATGTATTACCATTGGGGTCATATAGTATGTTTTTGGGGATGGATTGCTTGTACCTTCATAGAACCAAGGTGGATTGTTATGAAAAAGATATTGAGTGCTTGGATGACAATGGGGAACCAAGAGTCTTACACGGAAATAAGAAATCCACATCAGTTAGGATGGTGACATCTATGCAAGCAAAACATAGTCATAGGAAAGGGTGTGTGTTACTTGCAATGAACATTTCTAGGGAAAATGGTAAGGAAGTTGAGGACGAAAATGTGTTGAGCAGGTACCCAATTTTACAGTAGTTCAAGGATGTATTTCTTGAGGACATTACAGAGTTTCCACCTCAGAGGGAGGTAGATGTTTCTATTGAGTTGGTTCAAGGGGTAACTCTGGCATCAAAATCACCTTACAGGATGAGAACACCTAAATTGGTAGAGTGGAAATGTTGGATAAGGGAACCATTAGGAAAAGTATATCACCATGGGGCGCAACGTTATCGTTAGTGAAGAAAAAGGATGGTACTCTCAAATTATGCATTAAATACAAGTAGTTGAACAAAATGACGATCAAGAATAGGTACCCATTTCCAAATATTGATGACTTGTTTGATTAGTTGAAGGGAGCAACAATGTTCTCGAATATTGATATGAGATCCGGATATCATCAGGTACACCTCAAAGAGGAGGACATTAACAAGACAAGTTTCTGGAATAGGTATGGGAATTATGAGTTTGTTGTAGTTCCATTTAGTTTGACTAATGCTCTAGCTACATTTATGTCCTTAATGAATAGTGTGTTGTGTCTGTATTTGGATACATTTTTTATTGTGTTCATTGATGACATATTGGTATATTCTAAAAATGAGGAAGAGCATGCCAAGAATTTAGCAGCAATGTTGAGGCTGTTGAGAGAGTTTCAGTTGTATTCTAAGCTCAACAAGTGTAGTTTCTTTCAGACTGAGGTACATTGCTTTGGGCATTTTGTCTCCAAGGAGGGCATTGCATTAGTTCTAGAAAAGATAAGGGTCATCATGGATTGGGTAGTTCCTAAGAATGTAGATGAGGTGAGATCTTTCATAGGGTTGGAAGGCTATTATAGGAGGTTCATAAGGAACTTATCACATATTTATTATCCTATCACATCAGTATAGAGGGAAGGTAAGAAGTTTGAATCAACATAGGAATGTGACACTAGTTTTGGGTAGCTTAAGTAATATTTGACACTAACACCATTGCTAAAGATTGTAGATTTAGATAAAGAGTTTGTAGTATGCATAGATGCTTGCAAGAAATGTATTGGTGGAGTCCATATGCAAGATGGACACGTGGTATGTTATGAGTCGTGAAAATTGAATGAGCACGAGAAAAACTTTCTAGCACATGATCTTGAGTTGGAAATTATTATACATGCATTGAAGATGTGGAGACATTATATTTTGGGCATGAGGTTTGTATTGATGAGATATTACAGTGGTTTTCAATATCTATTTAACCAACTGAATATGAACAATTGGTAGGCTCGGTAGTTGGCCATGATCAGTGAGTTCAATTTTGAGATCAACTACATCAAAGGGAAAAAGAATAGAGTAGCATATGATCTTAGTAGATAGATACAAGTAAATCATTTAGAAACTATGAGCTCATATGGGACAAAATTATAGGATAGGATCTTGTAGGCAGGTCAACAGGATGTCAGGTATATGGATATTATGCACAGGTTGTAGTAGAATACTAGTCTGGGTATAAGTGGTGGTACAGGTACAGGTACAGGAGCATAGGATGTGGATTATTGTCTTACAGTAAACAAACTGGCTTGATTCAGAGAAAAAATATATTTGCCAAAAACTAGTGAGCTAAGAAGGTGATCTTGAGGGAGTTTCATGTGAAACCATATTCTGGTCACCCAAGTTATCAGACGAAACTGAAAGAAGTGAAGATATTTTATTATTGGTTGAACCTGAAGAGGTATGTAGCAGAGTTTGTGGCTAGGTTTCTTGATTGTGAGCGTGTGAAGGTAGAGTGTAAACATCTAGCTGGACTACTACATCCAATTGCAATTCTAGAGTGGAAGTGGGGAGTAATTTCAATGGACTTCATCATACGTTTTTCAAGGAAAGTGAGGGAGCATGATTCCATTATGGTTATTGTGGAAAGGTTGAAAAAGGTTTTGCACTTCATCCTAGTGAAGTCTACATTCTCAGCCGGCGATGTAGCATAGGTATTCATCAGAGATGTGTTAGTTTACATGGTGTTATGAAGAAGATCATGTCAGGCAGGGATGTAAAGTTCACTTGCAAGTTTTGGAAAGAGTTGTTTTCAGGTTTGGGCACAGAGTTGGCCTTCAGTATAACTTATCATCCACAAACAAATGGACAGATAGAGAGGGTCAATAGAATATTGGAGGACATGTTGAGGGTTTATGTGATGCATCAATAATGAAGGTGGGAAGAGTATCTTTCACTAGTAGAGTTTTCTTACAACAATGGGTATCAAAAATCTTTGAAGATGAGTCTATTTGAGGCATTGTATGGGTAGAACAGGAATACTCCCATCGGTTGGAGTGATCTAGTTAACAGGGTGTTTATTGGACCAGACATGTTGGCTGACATGAAATAGGAAATGTAGGTCATCAAGAAAAATCTAAAGGTAGCACAACATAGGTAGAATATCTATTCATATCGAAGAAGGTTTTTGAAGGAATTCAAGGTTGGGGAATAGGTGTCCCTGCGCATCAAACCAAAGAAGAGCTCCCTACGGATTAGATCATCTGCCAGAATGGCACCATCGTTTTGTGGACCCTTTAGTATTGTTGCCAGGATTGGACCAGTATCTTATCGACTTGCACTACCTCCGATAGTGAAGTTCCATGATGTTTTTCATGTTTCCTTGCTTAAGAAGTATGGTAGCGATGTTGATGATGTGATTGACTAGTCTGTATTGTAAGTGGAAGCAGATGGAGAATTCCAGCCGGAGCCTTAGTGCATATTATAGAAAAAGGTGCTCATGCTCTAGAACTAAGCAATCGAGCAAGTTAAAGTGTAGTGGAAGCACTTTGGGGTAGACAAAGCTACATGGGAGATGACATATCAAATGTAGGCTATGTATCCTTATTTTTTTGTCGATTGAGGCAAAGAAGTTTTGGTATATGTTTTTGTACATGTTTTGATGATGTTTGGTATATTTACATATGTATATGGATGTAAATACCACCATCAGATATGTTATAAATCTCCAAAAGAGGTATGGGTTTCATGTCATTATGATGTTATTTTTCTTATGTTTTCTTGTTGGTTTTCTTCTCAGCAGGTTAATCATAGAAAAACTTCTGAGGATCAACTGGTAACCTTTTTTCAGTTCAGTTTTGGAGCTCTCTTGTTGTTTTCTCTCCCTCATACTCTTGGATACTTAGAGTTTTCTTGGAGCACTCTGAGATGGTGTGGCATACTTGGATTTTTGGAGAAAAAAGGAAAAGAAAGAGAAGGAAAGTGCAAGAGGACATCAGGATCAAAAGCTACCATGAGATTTTCTTGTAGGTATCAAGTTTCACGTATGTTTTCCTCACTAGTTTTGGCCTACATGGCATATGCATATGGATTATTGGTCATGATCTGTCATTGACATGGAGGATTACCTGGATTGAATGTGGATATTGTGGGTTTATTTCCTTGTTTTGTTTTGGTTGGTTCTCATGTCTCCTTAGCTTGCGCTGAGTTACTAGTTCCTAGATCCTTGGTTGGACAAATGCTCTGTAGCCCTGTAACAACTTTGGTTGAGTTACCAAGCTATAGCCTTGGTTGGAAAAATTCTCTAGAGATTTTTAGTAGGTACAGGCTAAGTTACTAGTCATGGAGCCTTGGTTGGAGCAAATGCTTTGAAGCCCTGGAAGGCTTGGATAGAGGCCAATTTGATGATTCTTTTTTGAAGTCCAACCATGAGGTGGGATCACTATATGATGGGTTGAGGTGGATGGCCTCTGGAAGCCTTTTATGGTTTTGGATTGATGTGTTCTATGAGATCCCACATTCATGCTTGGAATACAAAACGAGGGTGAATGGTTGAAGAGAGATTTGGCTTAGCAATTCTATGGTTGGGTGGAACATGGAATTCCCATCCCAGGTTAGGATTTTGCATCATCAATATGAGGCTATTTATCCTTGTCTTTATATGAGTATTATACTATTTTATATGTGGATCATATGGTTTTGATTTGATTGGTATTTATGTTGCTATTATGCTGGTTATATATTTGTCTTATGACAGAAGCTACTTATGGATCTCATCATGTTTTTACTGGTAAAAGAATGAACAATGTATCTATGACCTAATGTATGAAATGGAAGTTGATGTGTTGAGGATGCAATGCTTCTTAGCGATTCTCAGCTAAGTATTAGACCCATGTGCTCAAATTTGTTATTTAAACTTGTGGATTACATATTCATGATATGTTTAACGAAATGCCTGTCATGTCTAGCAGGGATCCAATCAAGGTCTTCTTCACATAACTACCTTAGTACTATTATTTTCATGTTATCTTACTATTCTAAAGCTGTCATTAAATTCTAGAGAGTGACCTAGGCTCTGGACCTGAAAATGTGGCTTAAATTCTAGGGATGTTAGCACAAAACTAAGAAAAATAATCCCTGGACACTGGATTGTAGGCATGTGAGAGCATTCACAGGTCCATGGATGGTAGCATGCCCATATTATGAGAGTGTCCAGAGGTCAAGTGGTCCATAATATTAGTGGGACCCAAAGGCTGATTGGAAGCAAGGTTGGATTGGTTCCTAAGGGTCCTAATGCTCATATTCAGTATTTGTATGGAGTGCTTCTATCGGTTTCAATTCCTTAATGTGACTTAGGAGGTTAGATCAGATCATAGTGGCCTCTCATCCCATGTTTACCCTAGTTGGATGGTTGCTTGGGTAGATGTGGGAGGAGGACATTACAAAGATTAAATGTTCTACTTTTTTCTTATTATGTATTTTTAATGTACATAATTTCTGACTAAGGCTAAGAAGTGCACAAAGAATACTTGTTTTAAAACTACCAGTAAATTACCCAATTACTCTCTACCTACTCCACCAATTTCCGATTTAGTTTTCCTAAATATTTTGGGATCTTTGGAAATCTCACCATATTTGGATCTTCCTCTTGAAATATGTCTACATAACTCACAAAGACTACAAAATATAGATGAAATATGTCACTTTTCCCCATTAGATTGAGAAGATCAATCCACTTATCTCTAATGACTCTAAGTAAAAATAATTTTAAAGTATCAAGACTTAAACTGTGTTATTTGGATCCTTTGACATTACTGGAAAATATTTCTACATAATCCTCAAGGGATTCATCTTCTTTTTGAATCATTTTTAAAAATTTCTCTTTGAGATCATGATATGCAATATAGTGTTTATATTACATTTCTAGAACAAATTGACACATTTCACCTTAATTTTGGTCAAATTTTATCGTAATCCCATGAACCATTGTAAGGAACCAATTTTAATAATGGTAGGAAATAACTTTTATTTTTTAGCATCTAATGAGTAATCATAATTTTGAAAAAAAACCTGAAATTCAAAAGGAAAAGTTTCAGGATCTTCTATTCTTAATCCATCAGAATTTGGTAACACAAAGGGTGAAATGTTTTTCATGTTCACATTAGTTGTTGGATCCTAAATGAGGAAGCCACATTCTTCTTCCCCCTTTTCTTCTTCATGACGTACTTTTGTTCTTCTTTCATTTTCTTTATCTCTCATTCTAGTTCTAGTTCTAGCTCTTATGTTAGTTCCCAATCTTATTTCACCTATCCATTCTCATCTATTGTCGATAATTGATGATTACGATGAATGAGAGTATGGAGGTTCTTCAACTGGATTTTTAGGTTGTTCTTGAATTATTCTCTTAAAATGAACTCTCCTTTATTATAGTATCTTCAATTGGTATCCCCAATTGATGTCCACTAAGTACCTCTCCTATTGGATGTGAGTAGAAGAGAACTTCTTGTGTTAAAGATGCTTCTTGTTCTTGGGTTATTTCAACTGTGTTTGGATACCTTCTTCTACCTACAAATGTGGCGATGTGTGATGTGGGTGATGATCTGGATCTTAGTATACCATGTGTTCAACTAGTTGAGATGATAAGTGGGTGAAGTGTTGAAGTGGTTTTACCTTTAATAAATCTACCTTTAAAATATTGTTTTGTAGTCATGCATATTTTTCATGTTTTACTTATGCAACTAATTGTGTGCATAAATTAGAAACCAACGCCTATGTACAATTCTGTTGGTCATAGTATTTGGTCTATCAGTGACTCAACATTTAATATCAATATAGTGTTTGTATACTTCAAGGTGTAGCACTAGAAATCCTCGAGAGATACTTTGGGTTACTATGAATCAAATCCTTGCTGTAACCTATTCTTCAACACTACTTTAAGTTTTCGTAAACACATGTTAACTTCTAGTCTAGCCCCTGTAATCACGCTGGCCATTTATTAGAAACAAACACTAATTATCATTCAAATGGTAATATAACCATTAACCTACTAATATACTAAACAAACCAAGCATAAATATTTCCTTGATAAACTAAATAACACAAGAATTAAATCCTTATACAATTAAAGCACTTCTCATTCCAAGCCAAGTACTCAAATCAAAATGAATAAGAAACCCTATTTGAGAATCCTACACTCATATTCTATCACCACTAAACTTTGTGTAAAATAAAAGAAAATTCAAGAATGGACTCAAATCTTCCTAAGGTATTTTTAGTTGAACTGGATGCATTAATTTGAAAGATAGACATTGTATGCATAAATAGAAAATGGCCTCTCTCTAGTCTAATAATCTCATAAACTTACATGCACACTCCAACACATGTCATTCCTTTTTAACCAAATCTCAATGCTGGGAATTATATATTTACTAATGCTAGTGAAAGATGGACACAAGAAACAAAACTCTCCTAACTCGAAAGATACAAGTCAATTTCTTGTAGATAAATATTTACGAAGTCTATAGGTGTATAATTTCAGAGGTTAAAATGCCTTCATCAATAATCCTTTCTACAATCAACATTCACTAAGATTTATAAATGCATTCTTATCATGAACATAGATCTCTATTCCAAATTATCAAATTTACAGGATTTATGGATCAAATAATAAACATATTGTGATATGCAAAATTTGTGAATCAAACAACCAAAATAATTAAATATGTAGACTTCGTTTCATATTAGTATAGGTTGAGTCTAATAATAATATTACATATCTTGCATTTAAAGTTCAATGCAACTAATGGCTCCAAATCACACTTGAAACACTGCAACTAGGGTTTTAATTTGTCAACAAGTTTCAAGCACATTAAATACAAGTGAAGCCATGATACTCTTTGAATCTCAACATTCTTGTTAACCCATTCAACAATATATGATGATCTCATTATGTGATTTGAAGCCCTAGTTACAACTTTAATAAAAGTTTTTTAATATCCCAAAGGTATTTTATACTTATGTTGTGAGAGAGGACTCCAAGGTTTGAGTGATCCGCAACTCTTCTGTCAATAGTGATTCAAGAGATGTATACCTAAATATTGTTTCTTGATACATTTTTATCACCACTTTATCAAAGCATTGCAGATCATTCACAAAGGCGAAACCCTAAGACATAACTTGTTTACTCTAATGTTTCATCTAATATTTACTCTCTTATTATCAAATCCACTGCCATCTCCTTCGAAATATTGATCGGAATACAGCGTTCTGTTTCATTCAAAATAGCACCGATAATTATTAGTGAAATAGGTTGACAATTTTCACAATGTTCGTGTTAGACAATCGCTTTTTTGGCAGGCTTGTTTGTTTTTTTAATGAAATTATGAAATTTAAATTTAGATTTAAATAAT
>APFE030853198.1:0-11751 GCA_000404065.3 Pinus taeda | reverse complement strand
AAAACCATCTTGAACTAATTCCCATAAATCTTGACAGGAAAACAGGGCTCTCATGGTTATTGCCCAATAGTCATATTTTTTCCCATTGAACTGTGGGAATTGAGGATTAAACATACCCATGCTGGTGCTAGTGCTGGCCATTCTAGCACTCTTTAACTATTCTATAAAATGCTTGAATGTGTATTAAAATAATTGATTGTTTCTTCAGCAACAACACAAAAACAATCTTAGAAATACCTGGATCCTTTTCACTAAGTCTTCACCTTGCTGGAGAAGTTGCTACAGCCAGAAAACTCCTTCCTTCAGCTTCTTTGACACTTTCAAAGAGCCTGAACCTGCTCTGATACCATTGTTGGAAAATTTTTCTGGTAAAATTCCAAAAACAAACAATTTACTGAATACAAAGCAATGCTCTGTTTCGCCACAGGATCTTTAACACAACAGAAACAAAAAAAAAAAATTGAGCAGCGGACAGAGGTTTCACACACCAAGGATTTCTATTCATTTAAAAAAAATGATGTTAAATATTATAATCTTACTCTCTTGGAGAGGGATTCACCACGAACATTTCACTTCTGTGTGAAAATTTTCATATAGATATTTCTCACACTGCTGCGTGCATCCTTTTGCATATTCAGAACTCTTCTTACGCACTGTTGTGCCTCCCTTTTTTCATGGTCAACAACAAAAATAAACATTACATATATATATGACAACCAAAAACTAACATCCGTTTTCACTTGTCATGCTTCCATAAAAGAAAACAAACAATAAAATTAAATGGTTTTACCAGGTTTTACTTGTGCCCATACTCCCGCTGATATAAAATGATAAAATTAAAAACTTCACCAAAACTTACCAACCCAGAGTAAATTACATTTACTGTTTTACTGACAAAAGTGGCGGTAAATGAAACTTTTACTTCACGTTGAATTCATTTTGCAGGCCTGTACTACAACCAATATTCAATTTGGCTTTGGAAACCCATCGGGTCCGGATTTCATCGTTGTTGGCACTCATATATGTAAATGCCATGCTCCACTATTTTCCCCGATTGCGATATGCCGATCGCAATCTTTGTCGATACCTCCGATGCAATATATTATAACATATGCATGAAAAGCATTAAAACACATGAAATAGGGCCGCTGCGGAACTGAAATAATATGAAACAAATGTTATACCCCCGTCGGGTCTGGCTCATCGGATTGCGACTTTATATATACAAAGACTTCGCCATATTGATAATGCCGATAACGATACGCCGATAGCGATATCGACGATCACTCATCGCATCAAATAGATGCCTCTTTGTCAGTCCTCCACTGCCACTTCGCTGATGCGATATCGGTGATCGCTTGTTGCTTGAGTCTTGTGTCACTGCCACTCCCCGCCTACGCCGATTGGATCTGCCGACGCGATCTGCTAATACAAACTGAACTGTGTTGGCATTGCTATACTTGCACGGTAGTTGGAATTATCATTCCAACACTCCCCTTTAATTTCAAATGTTGGGCATTCAACCATACCCAAACACTTTCTAAAAAGTTCAAAGCTTTTCTAGTCCAGTGGCTTTGTCAGAATATCTGCTACCTGTTCCTGAGTCCTTCAATGTTGTAAAACAATTTCTCCATTGCTTACCAATTCTCTGATGTAAGGAAACCTCATGTCAATGTGTTTCATTCTCTTATGAAACACAGAATTCTTTGATAATGCAATGCGGGCCGCTGCGGAACTGAAATAATATTCGAGTTAGACAATCGCTTTTTTGGCAGGCTTGTTTGTTTTTTTAATCAAATATGAAATTTAAATTTAGATTTAAATACTTTTTATAAAATTATTATTATTATTATTTATTATAAAAACTAGATAAATCGTTTATCATTTATATTTTATAAAAACTTTTATGAATTAAATTAATTTAAATAATTGGAAAAAATTATTATCTTATCTACTCAAGCAATTTAAAAATACAAATTATATGTTTAACAATTAATAAATATATTATTATTTTAATTATTACTGATGGCACTGTTTTTTAATGAACAATTTAACTTGTAGTGGCATGACATAAAAAATGAAAGTAAGTTATTACTAAAATAAATGTTTTTCTTTAATCTTTTAAATTTTTAAATTATAAAATTGTTATTTTTATTTATTATTTATTCGCATAACACTATATTTTATTATAAAAATTAGATATCAAACCATAGCAAACATTGCATTTAGGACAAGAAGGGGAATCACCATTAGTTTTTTTAAGAGCTGAAATAACGTTTGAGCACATGAACATAGTGATAATTATGGAGAAATTAAGCCCAAGTGTCATGCGAGACACTATAACAAACACATATCCCCTTAGTAGAAAATAAAACCTTGTTGAAATCAATTGAGGGAAGGGGAAAATCATATGAGGGTGGGGTTAACATATAATCTTCCCTATTGTGGTTCAATGAGTCACCAAATGACATGTTAGAGTGCATTTTCTATCAAAATTTACAAGGTAATAAAAGTTAATCTATAGTGAATAATAAACTTAGATAAGGACAACTCACAAGCTAAGTTATATTTTGTGTTAAAATCAAAGAACAATTAGGAGATTTATTAAGAGAGGTATCAGAAATGCTATCAAACAACTTATTTACAACACTTGGACCTATATGAGCATAAAAAATAAAAAATAAAATAAAAATAGAATAGCTAATAAGTTTTATTACAATTTTTACATGTTAAATGGTTGAGGAGGGAGAAGGAAGTGAAGCCATGAAGGGAGCAAACATCATCGAGGTAAAGAATCATGAAAAAGGATACTATTGAAATATAAAACTCTAGGAATCAAGATATTCGAGATATGTAGTAAGTCCTTTAAGAAACTATGAGAAAGATGCAAACTGAAAATAGATAAGCATAGAACTGATAACAAACACCTATTGAGGATTTAGGTAGAGTAATATAAAATGTAAGAAGAAAAATAGAGGATGAATGAAATAATATGAAAAAGATCTAACAATAAAATAAAATAAAGGATGAAAATGAAAAATAATGGGCAAAACTATAATATTAAGGAAATGATTCTAGAGGAACAGAATGAATATTTGAAAAGAAATGATCCACCTAATCTAGGAAATGAATTGTCAAATGAAACTAACATAATAAATTTGACCACTAAATCATTGGGCAATAGTGAACAAAATGAACAAACACTATGAGAAAAAAGAACAATGTAGAATAGCTATAACGAGAATTTAAGAAATTGATGTCGCCGATTTTTTAAGGAGATTCTAAAGAAAAAAATGCATAGTTGAGTAATATAGGAAAATATTTTCATCTTTATCAGTACTCTAATAACCCAAAAGCTAGGCTTACTACACACCAATTAAATGGTGAATCCAATATTTGGTGGGAGAATACCAACATTTCTAATGTTATCAAGAAAAAGGAGACAACATGGAAACATTTTAAGGAGATATTTAAGAAATAATATTTACCTGGAAGACACATTGATAATAGATACAAGGAGTTTCATGATTTGAAACTAGGAACTATGAATACAGAAGGCATCAACACCAAATTTTTAAGGTTGTTGATGTATGTAGCCTACCTTTGGGGAGAAAAGGAAAAGGTAAGGAGCTGCCTCTAATGCTTACCCTCCTCATAGTAGAATCAAATTGAATTTGACAACCAAAAAATATTGAATGGAGTTATAAGAAAAGAGAAATTGTGTCATTAGCAATTTAGTCACAAGACAGAACAATACAAACCATTGTCTACTGAGAAAAAGGAGATACCATATTTTAGAGGAAAGGGATTGGAATACCAACAGTTTATGATATGGATTTGATAACTATAATTTTTTTCATCATATCGATGCTTTTAAAATCAAAAAATTGGAAGAATCAACTCACACGACCCTTTTTACTAGTAGGACCGAGTGTGTCAAATTGGGGCCTAAAACATTATCGGAGCATTTTGAGGCATTAAATGACATTGTATTCAGGGAATTACTTCGTCTCTTTAGCGTCACGCCAATTTGATTGTTGTACACACAAAGACCTTTCTAATGGTGAATGAATTGCATCAATCAAAGTTTGTATGTGAAAGTTATGCCACTCAGAATTCAACCTTCCTATTTTCACCATAATAATTTGAGAGGATGATATGTCATCCCCCATTATTAAGGAAAAATGGGCTAGCCACATTATTACAATTAGCAAGACTCTAGAAGAGTATATATTGTAACTGTTGTTAATAGATGGGGTGATCAAACCAAGCCACTAGTAGGCTATCATGTTGTAGTATAATCGGGTCACTTGGAAGAAACTGGGCTCCATTATTTCGAGTGAATTTGTTCCATGGATGCTCAAAATTAGCCAAGAGGGATAGGATATAGAGCACACAGAGATGATTTGTGCACTATCATAGCCTATCGACCACAAGCCATAATTATTTGTACTCACAACCATTTTCTAATTAGAGAAGGAGAATAGAGGAGCCTCACCTTCCAACTAGTTTTTCCTCTCAACAAGGTCTCTTAGGTATTATCTCATGCCAAATATATTCATGTGTCACATCTCCCTTTATTACTATTTTTTTTTCTTTTGCAAATTATCTATCTCGATATAATACTTTTCTTTCTCTTATGTTACATATTTTTTCTCAACTCTAATAATTTATTTCTATGTAGGCAAAAGTATCCCCAACATTATCATCTCAAATAAAGGTTCAAGTTCTTTTTATATTACAAACTACATATACAGTTATTTATTACTCACTTTCTTTCTTGTTTTATTACCATACGAAATATTGGATTTTGCCCGAGCTTTAATTTAAGTCTCAATAGCTAGAAGTCTTTCCAAGAAATTAATACATATATATTTATTATACTTGTATGGTTTATATAGCCATTATGGTCTTTTTATAACCTGCACGCATATAAAACTTTGGAATTTATTTATATTCAGTATGAATATCGGGGCCTTACTTAAAGCTAATAATTTTATCAAAAACTTTGTGGTCATACTTAAAACTTATGTATTGATCTCATTACTTCACATATGCATCCCATTCCAAACTAGTTCGCATAGCAACCATCCTATGTATCGATTATGTGTCTAGGTATTGGCATACCTCTTAAACATTTTTATTTGCCCACCCAGATTAATTTGGTTATGCATGTGCTATAGTATTCTATAGTGGCTAGCATATGAAAACTAAAAATTATTGTATTGAATTATTTCTATGTTATTACCTTTTTCACTTCTTATGGTTATATATCTTTTGATCTAATTGTCCGCAAATAAGGTTTTCATTAATAGCGTCCTAGGTGGAGGAGACTTGTTGGCACTTTAATCACCGTTGATTCTCACTACAATCATACAAAGGGGATCTATTAGTAGTTGGTTAGGGTAAATACCTACCCTAAGCTCACCATAATGACCTCATTTTCACTATGACAAATGACTAAATGGCTGCGGCTACCTGAATCCCTACTGGAGATTTTTCTTCTCCTTCAATAGTTAAATTCGAATTCTTTACTAGTAGAGCTTTATAACAGTGGTCCAGGTCATCTGCCACACCTTCCAGTCATCATGATTTGAAGGTAAACGTCTAGTTCCTATTTTAATTTTGGGAGGGTAGGTTTTTTCATTACATTTTCTTCTTGGTTGAGTTGCCTTAATTTCGATGCTAACATAGTATCTATGTAATGAATTGGTACATTCAAGTTTGGGAACTTCAAATAAGGGTTCTTCCTAGAAGACTATTATTTCACCTCTGAGAATAAACTTGAAATGATTACTGCAATAGTTTCTCTTCCCAAAGGTGAGCCTAATACCTTCCATGGCATATTGTAAGGGTTTTCACCCACATGTTGTCATTAAAAAATAATTACAAGGTCTTCCATTGATAATCCTTGTGTTGGAATGGGAGGGTCTATTCTCGTCGACTCTTGAAGATAAAATATCATGGCCCTCCAATAATTTCTTTATTTTCTTTTGCGAACATTTTATTAAAATTTACTAATGGAACACTTGATTTGTATTTCAAGTGAGGTATTTTGGGGTATGGCTCTTGCAAGGTCTTTGAGGAAATTAAGGATCTTTTACATATTCTTCTTTGAATACTTAAGAAGTCTAGATTCTAAATCTTTTTGGTTTGACTCTTGTGAGCCTTGTCTAGCTGTGAAACCTAAGCCCTCTCTATTGATTGTCTTGGGTTATTAACTTATTATAAACAACCACTTCCAAAATTACTGCATACTTGATTTTTTTTTCGATCAGGGTTATGAGTATTCTCGTCTTTAAGTATAATGGAAAGACCCTCCTAGGCTAAGATTTTAAATGACTATTTAATTTATAAATAATTGTAAATTTTGCGAGTAACCCAAGTCAGAAATGACCTTAGAGGGTCACTTGTTATATCGATAGGTAATTATTACTTATTTCTTTTAATTACATTCTATAAATTTTGTGCCTATTGTGATATTGAACATACATACATATATATGTTTTGCATGCACTCTAGTTTGATGTGTGATGAAATTGTAATGGTAACTTCCAAATGTTTAATAATTCTTTTTTACAAATTAATTCTTCGTGTATTACTCTTTTTCTAATGGAATATTTTATAATATTTTCCAAAATTTCTTCAAAAGTACTACTCAAGTATATATGGATATGTATTCATTAGTTCCCATTTTGTAACAGTTCGATATTCTTTTAGAATTAGAGGGTTTTTAATTTATTTCATTCTTGTTTTATGCAACCGCTTGCATCTGAAACCTACTATCAATTTTGTTTTGTTCTGATTTAATACAAGAGAATGTATATATTTTTCAATATATCATTTGGTTAAAAAATAACTTATATATTGAGACATGTAAATAGATTTATATATCTATATAAAGACATTTTTTTCTAGTCCATGGCAACAAAGGTACATGTAACCAGGAACCTTTGTTAGTCCCTAAGTCCTATTAATTCCAACCCGCAGCCAAACATGTAGTAAATATGATGGTCATACCATCTGGATTCTCTCAAGGGATTTCAACCTGGGCTTAAACAAAAATTCCTCCCTGTATTAGTTTATTATTTATTACTCTAGCTCTTATCATGGGAAAATATTATATAACTACACTCTCATTTAGACTCTCTTCTGAGCAATAACCCAAGTCTCAAAATTTTATTTTTCTAACTGTATTTAGCTTGTCTCTAACACATATTTCTACGTATTTTCATTTTTTGGATAGAAATATTCTCTTTCCAATATAATCATTTTCTTTAATATTAGATATAAAAACTTCAATTGACAATAAAATTTACTGTACAAATTTCTCTGCTATTTCCCTGGCCCGAAAACTTCTCTCCTGCAACTCCTCCAGCCCCGGAACTCTCTGCCCCAGTTGAATCATATGCAAACATCTGTCCTGCATGTAGGACACTCAGAACACGTACCAAAAACTTAGGAAAAACTACCCTGTATGAGCGATCCAAACTTTGGTATAAAATTCACAAAGCGAAACAAGCCATCCAAACTTTGGTTAATTTTTTTTTTGGATTTGGAAATTCAGCAACCCGGCAATAAGACCTCCAATATAAAACTTTGGATAAAAAGAAAGAAACATCAAGGCTCTAAAATAAAACTTTGGGTAAAAGCGAAAAACATGAATTAAATGCTCTTGTCAACCAAAATTAATAGGGAGTCAACGGCGGATCGAACGCTAATAGTCCCACCAGGGACTAATAAGAAGAAAACAAAACAAGCTCATCCACTGACTTCATGTTCTATTAATAATAAACTATAGTTTTTTTTTTTTTAATTCGAAAAAAAAATATTGATAAAAAATAGAAATTCAAAAAAATAAAAATAAAATACAAGTTTATCGTCTATGTGGAGCAGTGGCTCACTCCCGCATGTGGGACATGACTCTAAGCCTAAACCATGGGAGAATGCAATGTTTATCAACATATTTTCTTTTCAAATTTGAAAAACAAATATTGAGAAACAATGCATATTCAAAATAAGAAGAAAAAAATACAAGCTCATCGTCTATGTGGAGCAGTGGCTCACTCGTGCATGTGGGACATGACTCTAAGCCTAAACCATGGGAGAATGAAATGTGAACGATAAACATGATTGCATACCAATATTTTTGCATGCTACCCTCTTGCAAACTTCTAAGTTCTCATAAAAAACACTGCACATCATGTCATCTCCATTTGCGTTGTCATCAAACAACCCCTCCACTTCTTGTACAACACTTATACTTACAACTTCCTCTCCAAAGTAATTTGTGGCAATAAGTATCAGTTGAGGGACAAAATTGAAGTCATGTGTATTCTTTTGTAAGTGTTGTGTGATATGTCGCCAACTAAATTTGGAATTCCATATCATTCAAGTGGAGTACTCGATTTCTCTATTATCTAATTTCACTATGTATAGAAGTATAATCATATCTTCACTCAATGTGAATGAATGTTGTAACGGAGTCCCCATTCACATTTTCATTACCTACGGTTATCTTCTTATGCTTTAGGGTCGTTCCTCCCAGTGGATCACCCCAAACAAACAGAAGTGAAGAACAGGACGTTGGACAACATTTGGTGTCGAGTGTAATTGTAACAATGTGCAGAGATCTGCACCAATTTCCATACTTATTATATGAGGTTCAGCTCGACCCTCCATAATTAGAGAATTTAAAAGAAACCATAATATGCATGATTTATTTGATAACTTGGAGGAGCGATCCTAAAGCACTAGAGGATAACTGTAGGTAATGAAAAAGTGAATGGGGACTCTGTCACAACATTCACATTGGGTGAAGATATGAATATAATTCTATACATAGTGAAATTAGACAATAGACAAATCGAGTACTCCACTCAAATTATATGGAATTCCAAATTCAGTTGGCAACAGATTGGCAAAAAATAATGCAACACTTACATCAGAATATGCATATTTCAAACTTAAAATAATGGTTTTGGCCACAAATTACTTTGGAGATGAAGATTTAAGTAGAAGTGTTTCACAAGTATTGGAGAAGTTGCCTTACATTATAATTGGGCACCACGACAGTGAAAATGGAGATGACATGATTGGGTAGCATGACAATGCAAATGGATATGACATGATGTGGAGTGTTTGTTAATTGTTACTAGAAGTTTGCAAGTGGGGAGCGTGAAAAAATATTGGCATGCAAGTGATCCACCTACTCAACGTAGACGATGATCTTGTAAATTTTTCTTCTTATTTGGAATATGTATTATTTATCAATATTTGTTTTTCAAAATTTATAAAGAAATATGCTTGATAATAGAACCTTAAGTGAGTTTCTTTTATTGTTGGTTTTCTTACATTCCAAGTATTATATTTAGAACATGCAGGAGCGAGCCACCTGCTTCTCCACATAGATGATGAGCTTGTATTTTTTTCTTCTTATTTGAAATATGCATTACTTATCCATATTTGTTTTTCAAATTTTATTAAGAAATATGTTTTATAATAGAAGCTTAAGTGAGGTTGTTGTGTTAAGTATTATATTTACAAAGAAAGTGTATTTTTTGAATCAGTCTACAATTGTTTACCTTTTTCTTTGTTTTCCACCCTACAATTATCAGTACTACTATTTTTGTTTTCCACCATTTATTTTTCAAATAATGGTCAAGACGCGCTGCAAGAAGCAATTTCAAACTTTGTCATGCCTTCTGCGGGTTGTACAGAACTGCTTACATGGAAGGTAATCATTTTTGAATCAATTCACTGCATACAATAATCTACAAAGTTTTTCTTATAAGTTTTGACAAAATCCTCTAATGCGTTATTACAAAATTTCTTAAAATTGTAGAATATGAAATGAATTATTTTATGCCAATTGAGAAGCCAACAGTACTATGAAGGAAAATACATATAAAAAAAAAGATAAAAACAATTAAAAAACACAGTGACTGTGTGAGCTAAAAAATGCTGCGATCTCATATATTCATTCAACTATTAAATACATTCTTATATAGTAAAAGTATTACTAAAATCAATCTAAAACAAATCTACTGACGTTACAGCGAATTTACAGTACTTTCCAGCAGTGACCACCCTAACAATCTGCTGCTTTAATTTTGCAGTGAACACAAAATGTGCTGGCTACATTGTCAGCATTTTACATAACTAATTAAGCATTCTTCCCAACACTCCCCCTTAATGATTAATGAGGATTTATTATCTTATCTCGTATTTCCAAAAACTAATCTTTTGTCACTGCTTTGGTGAAGATATCTTCTAGGTGATGCTAAGTATTTATATGCTTTAATTCAATATCCTTCTTCTGCACCAAATCTCTAATGAAGTGATATTTCAGGTCAAAATGTTTTTTCCTGCTGTGATGAACTGGATTCTTTGCTAACTTGATGGCACTTACATTATCACAATAAATCATTGTAGGCTGAACTTGTTTTTCTCCAATTTCTTCCAAAATTTTTCTGAGCCAAAGAGCTTGTGTACCTGCTGAGATAACTGCAACATACTCCGCTTCTATAGATGAGAGGGAAACAATGCTTTGTTTTTTTGAGCTCCATGTAATCAAACCAGAACCAAAAGAGAAACAATTTCCAGATGTGGACTTACGGTCATCAAGACTACCTCCCCACTCTGAATCACTAAATCCAACAAGATTGGACTTTTCAGAAGAGTAGTAATGAATACCAAAATTTAGAGTGCCTTTCACATACCTTAAAATCCTTTTGGCTTCCTTCATATCTATTTAAGATGGATTTGTCATATATATTGAAACAAGTGAAACTGAATATCTAATAGAAGGCCTTGTGTGGGTTAGAAATATCAAGCTCCCCACAATACTTCTGTAAGTTTTCTCAACAACTAAATCAGCACCATCATCTCTACATAACACCTCTCCATGAGCAATTGGAGTAGGGGATGGATGAAAATCAAGCATATCAAATTTATTTAGCATATCCTGTGCATACTTTGCCTGAGAAATGAAAATTTCATCCTTACTTTGATAAACCTCCATTCCTAGAAAATATTTCATGATGCCTAGATCTTTCATCTCAAATTCATTCATCATAGTAGCTTTGAATTTATCATTCATATTAGAACTACTACCCATATACAATAGATCATCAACATACAAACTTATGATTAAAATATCAATACCTTCTTTTTTGTAGTAAAGGGTAGGATCATTCTTACTTCTCTGGAAGCCATTTTCCTGAAAGTATCCATCAATCCTTGCATACCATGCTCTTGGTGCTTGCTTGAGGCCATACAAAGCCTTATTGAACTTGTATACATTATTCTCCTTTCCTTCCACTTCAAAACCTTGTGGCTGCTCCACATATACTTCCTCTTCTAAGTACCCATTCAAGAAGGCACTTTTCACATCCATATGATGTATGCTCCATTGTTTATGAGCTGCTAATGAAATCAACATTCTAATGGTCTCCTGTCTTGCTACTGGTGCAAATGTATCTTCATAATCAATTCGATACTTATGTGTGAATCCTTTAGCAACTAATCTTGCTTTGTGTCTTTCAACACTCCCATCACTGTTAAATTTAGTCTTATAGACCCATTTGGTGTCAATCTTTTTCTTGTCATGTGGAAGCTCTATCAACTTCCAAGTGTCATTCCTTTGAATGGAATCCATCTCTTCTTGCATGGCTTGCATCCAAACATCATTAGTACATGCATCTTCAAAACATGATGGTTCAAATTCAGCCTTGGCTAATAAAGCAAAAT
>APFE030853196.1:0-13499 GCA_000404065.3 Pinus taeda | reverse complement strand
AGCTTCTGTCTCGCTTGTTTGCAATAGACAACAGTGATTAACAGAGAGTGGCAACCGAAAATATTGTAGTGCCGCAATAAGAGCACGTGCATGCAAAACGTAATTTGATTTTGTGTTGGCCAAGTAAGATTCGATGATCTATATATATATGTACACTTATTCCCACATTCTTTCTTAATATTATTAGCACGCCGCCTATATTATATAACTTTTTTTATTGTTATTAGACCGACTTTATTATGTAGTATTTGCATTTTAGTTTCATATATTTGTTCCGAAGCTATATATATATATTAGATATATATATTTATTTTACACTCATTATATATCTTTAACTTCTTATTATTATTTTTTGTATTTAAAAATAAATTTAACAAACTATAAATATATATATATATTATATATAAAATAAAATAATTAAGATAAGAAGTGCCAGTAATATTATCTAAGACATTATAAATAATGTATTTTCCTAACAAATAATTTATACACTAATTTTTATTTTTATTTTCTTTTTTTCTTTCATATATGAGAACTTGTGATTTAAATTTATATCATGAAAAGCATAACACAGAACTTTAGATAGTCCAAAAAAATAAAAAATAAAACACAAAACAAAAATATACATGTAGTTGAATAGCGCAATAGTAGAAAATCACTCTCTTGGCTTTTTCTATTAAAATTATAATTGGTTATTATATCCAATGATGTATACATTTATCTTTAATTCTAAAATAAGTGATTATCAAAAACATCGAAAGTCAAGTTATTTTAGTAATTGAGTTCAAAAGTCCAATGATCATGTATGCCAATGTTGGATTTGCCTTTTTCCCTCTCTTTTTCATCTTTTAGCTTTTGTTTTCCACCTCACGGATCCTCTTTGCCTCTTTGACTGAGCCACTTGTTTCCCAACCTTCATGTAGCTAGTAAATTCAAAAAGATATTGAAAATGATAACTAATATTATTTGACACGGACTTAGTCAAACTTAATGTTGGAGTTTCCATTTTCCTCTCTTTTTCATCTTTATCTTTGCTTGCCCACCTTAGCTGTAGGATGTTGCCTCTACCTTCTTCAGTGATTTCCTCGTCCTTATCACCCGGTGTTATTCATTTGGTTGCCTAACTTTTCTTTAGCTAGTAAATTGAAAAAATATTGAATATCCTGACTTAGTCAAACTTAATGTTGGAGTTTCCATTTCCCTCTCTTTTTCATCTTTAGCTTTTCTTGCCCACCTTAGCTGTAGGATGTTGCCTCTACCTTCTTCAGTGATTTCCTCGTCCTTATCACTCGGTGTTATTCATTTCGTTGCCCAACTTTTCTTTAGCTAGTAAATTGAAAAAATATTGAATATCTTGACTGATAATTATTTGATAGGGACTGAGTTAAACTTTGTAGTTTTCAAGACATTATAATATGCAATGGCTTAAACAAGTGACCAAACTCCAATAGAAGACTTATATTCAAGGTTTGGAAGAAGTCTAACGGACTATGTGATATTTGATATGTTTTCTTCCAACAAAATTGTAATGTTTGACCCATTCAATGGAAATGAACCTTCCTATGATCATACAACCTTAAATCTAACTCTAAATTTTTCCATGTAAAAATATCACATGCATGAGAATTATGAGTGAAAGCCAACTACATTTTGACAAGAGAAATTGATATCTTCCTAAAGGACATATATAACGATTTACATCTCTTAACTTATAAGTATAATTTTAAAATCGTCTATAATAATTTTACTACAATCAACAAGTACTCTACTAAAGTCCTCTCTGAAACAATTAGCAAGTCATCTAACAAATTTTCAAACAAAAAGAATAATGGAACTATGATAATGATTGTAAAATTACTAGAAAATAAATTATGGGTTCTCCTAACAAAAAAATATTATTAAAAGATAGAAATGTTACTGTATAAGTAGAAATCAATACTAGTTACTACACCTCTCTATGTTTGACCATAAAAAGATCCGAAGAAAAATATTAATTAATAAGAATAAAGAAATTCTTCCCTTGAAAAAGTCCATCATTTACCTTAAAAATATATATGATGTTGCTAATACTATGGACACGATTTTGAATACCCATATATAGGACGATATATTTTCTTTTGAAGTCATTGAATTTGGGGTTACGCATCTCACTAATGGGATAACTAATGTCGTTGAAGGCCACCAAGCTAAAATTTAAAAAATGGGAGAATCTATCCATATCCTCCACCTACATAAACCCTTTAATTTTGAATTGAAGCAAGACTTAATTATTTCTTGGATGCAAAGCCTTATTTTTTATATCTTTAACAAAGGATATGAAAACATTCCCTCTAATTACAAGACTATTATAATTAGCCACACTTTTTACAAGTTGTACATGCTTATTTTGGGAAGTAAGAATATACTTTGGGTTCAAAGCTAATGTAAAAGAGCTAAGGACATACGTTTGTTACATGATTCTTTTGGAATGTTAGAATAGATTTTGGGTTCAAAGCTAATGTATAAGAGCTAAGGGCATATGTTTGTTACCCAAAGAACATTAGTACAATAAAACCCTATTACAGATCCATTTGGGCACGTCACTTCTATCATCCATATCAGTGTTTTAGCACTCAGCAAACCCTAATTTTAGTTGCTTCATGCCCTAAACTTGTCACCCTTTTGAATGCCTCCTTCAAAAATAGTTTGATGACTTAAGGGCATCCTAAAATGATCTCTAAAGGGACGAGCGTAGGCAGACCCATGTAAGGGTGTGTCACAGAGCAGTTGTGTCCATGCCATGGTGCTCTGCAGAGCACTTAGGACCTCTTTCACCTATGTTGGGTGAGATTGAGCAAAATTCACATATGGTTTTGAGAATATTCTTATCTCTTGGAATCATCTAGAATTTTCCCTCACTTATTAACTCCCATGAGATCGAAAATGGATTAGGAATGAATTAAGATGCATCCTATCCTCTCATCCCTTCCTCCATGGAACTAATTCTAAGTATGGCAGGCCATTCAATAACCCCATTTATGACATAACCTCCTTCATCCTCCCATAAATTGAACACTCATCTAAGTGATTAGGGGTTAGGCTATGTTGAATTGTAAGGACATAATGTTTCTATGAGAATTGACTTTGAGACGAGTATTGTTATGCTACAAGTTTGTCATGCTTTTGATGTGATGTGGATGGCATCCAAGCTAGATGAGTGACTTCGAATTAGACTCGATGGTTGTAATTCCTTCTTCTATTCAATAAAGTATTTGAACCTTTTGCCCATAGGATTATCTTGTTATATGATTCTTATATGTGTGAATTTATCTGATTCCATTTACTTGTATTCAATAGATCTTTTTCTTTGATTAGTGCTCTATCTTCTGTTGATGTTTACAGGTACTTCTCAAGTGTGTTAATTATGGGAAGGAGCAATAGGATGGATACAAAGGAGACAAGAGGAAAGCCGAACTCATCTTATTTTTCTTATATATTTCTTATGGGAAAAGGCTAAAGTTCTTTAAACTGTTGTTATAAATATGGCTACTTATCTAGGGAATTAGTATCTATCCGTAGATACCAAATTCTCCCAAACAAATTTCCCTAAATGGTCCTTTTGTACCAATGGCATCATCCCCACCATGGGTTAATTATGTGGCAACCCGTTCCATGCCTACATCAACTGACGATCAATTTAGTGATGTTGTACATTGTGTATTGGGGGCATTGGAACCAAATCCCTCTAATGGATTCCTTGCTACAGATCCCGTCCAGAGCATTGTTCTCCCATCTGATGAGAAACTCTTGGAATTCATGACCTCTTATAGGTCGTTATCAACGAATATGAGGATAGTTCCTGGTCTTGTGTCAACCTGATTAAAAAATGAAATAAGGAATACGAGGATACTCCCTAGACTTGTCTCAACCTCATTAAAAACTGAATCAAGGAATACGAGGATATTTTATTGTCTTGTGTCAACCTCGTTAAAAAGTTGAAACAAGGAATATGAGGATAGTTCTTTTAATATGTTGACCTCTTAAAAAAATGAAATAGGTCCCAGAGTATAGTCCCTTGTCTTGTTTCAAGCCCAATAAAAAATGGAACAAGGAATTTGAGTAGAGTTCCTTGTCTTATGACAAGCTCATTAAAAAATGAAACAAGGTTCGCTAGAGGAAAGTTCCAATTCGAGTCTTTGATTAGATCTCGTAAAATACTAGTCAAGTCTTTCACCTAATCTTGTAAATGAACATTCACTCCATCCACCTGATAGCCACAAGTAGTCTACTTAGGTGAATTAGATGAAGCTTGGCTAGCATGCACCTAGTTTCGAGTCATCATGTTGGGGGTATGTAAACCAATCTGAAGCATAGTGTTCATTTCAAGCTTGTGTAAACATGGAACTGAATTCAAGCATAGTTTTCATTTCAATCTTGTGTAAAAATGAAACTAAATCCAACCATAGTTTTTTCGTTTCAAGCTTGTGTAAACATGAAACTGAATCCAAGCATAGTTTCTTGTGGTTCAAGCTTGTGTAAAATGAACCCATTTTCTTTTTAACCCTCGTGATTTCCATTCTATTAGCCTCTTCCATTAGATGAGCCTTGGTTTTTCTCCTTCCATCATCAATATCAGCTTCGCTGATCATACGCTTTCACTTGGTTGTTTTACACTTTTTGAGGAATAATTGCAATGAGTGGTCTTATTAGTGAGCCTCTTCGCAGAAATCAACATGATTTGAGAAGTTCCAACATAATCAGAATTAGTTGGTATCCTAGACGCCAGTCATTCCTCAAAGTGGAGTCCTCTTTAAGCTCTTTCTATACTCTCTAAATATGCAAAGATTTTCAACCGCTTGTCCTTTTCAGTTCGTTAATGGATTGGAACCGACATCTAATTAGTATAAGTTTAACCCTATTTCAGGCTGATATGTATTATTTATGAAAAAGGAATACATTGAACAAACATAGTCGATAGGGGCTCTCTCGTATTATTTTACGCTTTTTTGGGCTTGAGAGACAAATCTACTAAAAATAACCTCTGGATTTCTCTTTTCATCCCTTTTCAAACACTCCAAACATGAAAAGGACCAAGTTATCATTATCGTTAAACTTGTTGAAACATCAAATAGCGACAAACTTGTCGATCATGAAAAGGCTGAGTTTAACCTTCGCTAGACTCGTTAAAACATCACATAGTGATAGATTCACCTGAAGGATGGAATTATAAAACAAGCATATGTTATCCTCCTCAATCTTGATAAAAAACAAATAGGTACTGGTCACCAATGACTCGGGAAAATGGAAAGATGGGTAAACCACTTTTGGTACCAAGTCGCTCTTGAACATGACACTTTCACTTCATCACTGTGACTACTTGGGTTGGGTTATCAGCTTGATGGTTATCATACCATTCGTATATCATACAATCTGTCACTTTATTTTGCGCCAATGCTACCAATTCATTTCAGTTTGATTGACATGTTCAAGTGAATTCAACTAGTTTAAATTCATCCTTTACAGTGCATAAACCTTCATTTTCATGACCACCATCCCTGAACTTTGTGTTGTTAGACAAATTCCATCTCCAAAATTATTACACTCATTTTGTGTCATTGATGTGAGATACATCAAGGCCCTCCTACGATGAGTCACTTATTGTCGACATGAACACATTATCCAGTAAGTTGACTTAGAAACACCCTTCGAGTACCTTGAGGCTTGCATACATCAATGGCAAGTTTCTCACTTCCGACGATAGGTTGACATCACTAGCCTTTGATCGAAAGACTTTGTATGGTGTTCGACATCAAAACATCCATTCACACGATGCATAATTTATTGCAGTACCTTGAGGATCATTATCTTTATCGGTGACTTCTCTCTTCTGCGTTAACGGCTTACATCATTGGTTGGTAATGAGATAGTGCCTTCCCATGTTTGACTTCAGATCGCATATTCACATGGTTAGACTCGTACTTGAGCAAATGATTGAACGAGATAGAATACTCCTGGTCTAGTTTCATTGATCTGGGTTGTGATTTCAGGAGTACTAAATCATATGTACAATGGCCTTACATTGATGGTCATTCCAATCATGGGTCTATATTTGTAGACCATTGTCTGTGTACATGTAATGAAAGTTTATATTTTGAGCATGTGTATGCCTTCCCTTAACAATTCATGTAAAAAATAAAAATATCATGATATATGTATTGTAATTGATGCAGGTCACCTTCCACTTTGAAACCTCCTCATCACATTGTGAAGCATTTCATTCTACATTAACATTTTTTCAAACTCATGCTTTATGGGGCAACTGTTACAGATCCATTTGGGCACATCACTCCCGTCATCTAGATCAGTGTTTTAGGACTCATCAAACCCTAATTTTAGTTCCTACATGTCCTAAACAAGTGACCCTTTTGAATGACTCCTTCCCAGACAGTCTCATGAATTGAAGACATCGTGAAATGACCTCTAAAGGGACCAGTCCAAGCAGGCCCATGTAACTGTGCATTGTAGAGAAGTTGAGTCCATGCCACGGTGCTTTGGAGAGCACTTAGGCTCTCTTTCACCTGCGTTGGGAGAGATTGAGAGAAATTCAAATAGGGTTTAGGAAATATTCTCATCTCTTTGAGACATCTAGAAGTTTCCCTCACTTATTAACTCCTATGAGCTTGAAAATTGGTGAGGAATGATTTAAGATGCATCCTATCCTCTCATCCCTTCCTCCATGGAACTAATTCTAAGTATGGAAGGCCATTCAATACCCCCATTTATGACATAAGCTCCTTCATCCTATCGTAAATTGGACACTCATCTAAGTGATCGGGGGCTGGACTATCTTGAATTATAAGGAGATAATGTTGCTATTAGAATTGACTTTGAGACAAGTATTGTTACGCTACAAGTTTGTCATGCTTTTGATGTGATGTGGATGGGATCCAAGTTGGAGGAGTGACTTCGAATCAAACTTGATGGTTCTAATTCCTTATTCTATTCAATAAATTATTTGAACCTTTTTCCCATATGCTTATCTTGTTATATGATGCTTATATGTGTGAATGTATCTGATTCCATTTACTTGTATTCAATAGATGTTCAACTTTGATCCATTCTCTGCCTTCTGTTGATGTTTACAGGTACTTCTCAAGTGTGTTAAGTATTGGAAGAAGCGATAGGATCAATACAAAGGAGACAAGAAGAAAGAAAAACTACATGTAGGTCTTCTCATCTTCTTTATCTTATCTATTTCTTCTAATTATTTTTGGGCACTCTATAATATAAAATCGAAATCTTCAATCTTTCAAAATCATTTATCATTACACTAAGGAACACAAAATTTTTATTGTAAATGTATACTATTCAACTTTTAATAATAATTGGTAATTGTTGTTTCTTGTTTGAGGGTGTATTTTATTTTCATAAACTCCTTTACTATGTTTAACATCATTCTACTTGTAAATACTACATTGGTTGCTATTTCTATTATCTCATTTTTCCTTATTCACAGACCATAGTGATTAACCGATAGTAGCAACCGAAAATATTAGTGTGTTGCAATTAGATCACGTGCATGGAAATCGTAATTTGATTTGAGTTGGCCAACTAAGACTCGATGACATATATATATCCTTATTCCCACATTCGTTTTTATTATTATTAGTAAACCGACGTTATTATATTGCTTTTTTATTATTGTTAAAAGCCTATCAGAAATGATTTTATATATATATATATAAAACACGTGTGAGTAATATTATTGTGTAAATAATATATTTTAAATAATGTAATTTCTTACTAAATGATTTAAACCATAATTTTTTTGCTATATGAGAACTTTTGATCTGAATTTATATCATGAGAAACATAACAGGGACTTCTAGATAGTTTCAAAAAACTAAAAATAAAAACACAAAGTAACGATGATAGAAGTCATTGAATGGTGGAAGAACATGGAACTATGAGTAGAAAATCAATCTCTTGACGTTTTATTAAAAATATAAGTTTTTTTAATGTCCAAAGAGATATATATTTATTTTTAATTTTAAAACTAGTGCATTATCAAGAACACGGAAAATTAAACTATTTTAGCAATTGACTTCAGAATTCCAACGAGTTTGTATGTTAATGTTGGAGTTGCCTTTTTCCTTTTATTTTTCATCTTTTAGCTTTTGTTTCCCACCTCAAGAGATAGATCTTGCTTGTCTCTTTGAGTGAGGCAATTTTTTCCTATCCTTGATCAAGCTAGTAAATTCAAAAAAATAGTGAAGATGGTAACTAATAATTATTTGACATGGACTTAGTCAAACATAATGATGGAGTTGCCTTTTTCCCTCTATTTTTCATCTTTTAGCTTTTCTCTCCCACCTCAGTTGTTGGATGTTGCCTCTACCTTCTCCTGTGATTTCCTCTTGTTTCTGGGAGTAAGGCACTTATTGCCCAAGCTTGATTTAGCTAGTAAATTTAAAAAAAAAATGAATACCCTAACTAATAATTATTTGATAGGGACTTAGTAAAGCATTGCAGTTTTCAATACATTGCAATTTTGAATGGGTTAATCAAGTGACCAAACTCCAACTGGAAGACTTATAGTTAGGGTTTGGAAGTAGTGTAGTGGATTATGTGATATTTGATATGTTTTCTTCCAACTAAATTGTAATGTTTGACATATTCAATGGCCATGAACCTTCTTATGCTCATACATATTTAGCCTTATCTCTAAATTTTATCATGCAAAAATGTCACATGCATGAGAATTATTAGATTCAAAGCCAAGTACCTTTCGACAATAGTAAAATGGATCTCTCACTAAACGAAATATATATGTATTTACATCACTTAACTTATAAGTTTAGTTTTAAAATGCTCTATAATATGTAGTATACCTAGGGGGATAATATGGGGTACAAAGGGAGGTACCCAACGAAATAATCTAATAATGGGATGGGCCATAGTAATAAATAAGGTGGTTAACCCATATCATTTAAGGGACCACAAGTAGTTAACAATAATGTAATAAGCCCATGGTATTTTATAGATGGTATTGAGGGAACCATGGTAATGACCCATGGTATTGTATGTATGAAGCCTATATAAGGGCTAGAGATTCCCCATTGAAGGCTGTCAAGGATTATTGTATGAATAAGCATATAGCTTGTGGAGTGTTCTCCCTCCTTAAGGAGTGAATGTATGGTGTTGCCTTACCTTAAGGGTTTGATCAATAAAGAAGCATTTCTATCTATTCAAATCTTGTTATTTCTAGTTTTATTTTCATTGTCTTATATTTTTATATCAGATCTATAACAAGTGGTATCAGAGCACTTTCTTGGGAAAAAGTGGAGAATTCTTTTTTATTCTTTTGCGGGAACTTTTAGGGGCAGCGAATTTGCAGATCAGATTTGTATGTTTTGGGGGAAAATATGAAAAATATAATTGCAGATATGGATTCTTTGTGAAAAATACCCAAGTTCAAAAAAAAAATCGGCCAAATCGGTGTCCGGATGAAGGAAATATCACTAATCTAAAAATCAATGGTGTTGCAGACATTTTTCGGGGCGGTGAATTTGCAGATCAGATCTATATGATTTGGTGGAAAATATACAAAATATAATTGTAGATATAGGTTATTGATGAAAAATACTATTTAAAAAAAAATCAGTCGAATCGGAGTCTCGATGAAGGAGATCTCGTTGATTTAAAAATTAGTGTTGTTGTAGATATTTTTTGGGGGCAGTGATTTTGTGGCATAGATCTGTACGCTTTGGTGCAAAATTTGCAAAATCTAATTGTAGATCTATATTAGTTGTGAAAAAATACCCAATTTCAAAAAAAAATCAGTCCAATCGGAGTCCGGATGAGGGAGATATACTGATTTAAAATCAATTATTTTTTCAACAATTTTTTGTGACAGCGGGACAGTTGCAGCGTGAATAGGAAATTCCAGTGCCTAGATTACGATTTATATCACATGGGAAGATGCATAATGGTTTTTCCATTTCTGAAAATAGGTCATAATAGGGATTTTGAGCAATATTGACTGAATTGTGGCCATTTCAAATTTTCGCCAAATAAGCGATTTGTTTTCAAAAACCCTCTTCGTGGCTTATAACAGTAAGGTTTTTACAGGAAAAAGTAATGGGTGATCTATTGAAAATTTTATAGCACATCTTAAGTTTGACTTCCCAAGGTGTTGGAAGGACAAAATAGGGTATTATTTGAAGGATGATGCTGCTATATGGTGGAAATCACTTGACAATGAGATTTTGAAGTTATGTCGTGCTGATGAAATTGAAGAAGTGCTTTTGGACAAATGGTCTCATACTAGAAAGAAGGAAACCAAAAAACCTAGCAAATATTTTATTTTTGCAGGAGAGAAGGAAACCAAGAACCCAAAGGGTTAGTTTTTGCTCGTATCTCCTTATTTCAGGTTCATGGATTGATTTAGAAGGAGAAGATCATTGTGGCTATAAATCCTAGTTGCAAGCATAATTTTATCAATGTTAATTTGGCAAAAAAAATTGCAATTTCCAGCTAAACAAATTGAAAACCCATAGGTTGATAATGGGGATGTTCAAGTTTATAAAGATTTGAAGATTTCTATGGATAAATATGTGTTGCATTGTGACCTTTATAATTCAAATATGGATAACATAGATGTTGTTTTTGGATATCTCTGGATGGAATCTATGGATACTCTGAATATTAATGTGCAGAAGAAATTCCTGAAGCTCTGGTATAAAGAGAAGAAAATTACATTATAGAATAATTCCATTAAGATCCAAGCAGAAGATGTTCTAGGGACTAACACAACAGATGATGAGCCCTTAATAGTCGACAACCAAACACAAAGATCAAACCAGGTACAGGTAGAGTCCAAGGAGGCTAAAGCAGAAAATGTTACAAGTACAGATACATCAGATGAGGAATCAGTGGTTGAAGTAATATTGGAAGATAAGCAACAACAAAATATGCCAAAACATGTACCAGCTACCAATCAGGCTCCATTAGGTGGTGAATTAAAGAAAAATACATTGTGGGTTAAAACTTCAGCATATCACCACCCATATCACCCCACAAGAAAACAACCAATAAGATGGCAAAAAGTTAGCCACACTAACAACAACCCCAACATGACAGATAGAGAGGAGCGACGATCCACACAAAAGGGTCGTGGCAGTCAACTTTCATCTCAAGTGAGTGAGGCACTAGCTAGATCGATGGTTCACCTTTCTATGGGATGGCTAGATGCATGTGCATGGTACCAATAGACTACTCTCTTGAGTAGATCTTATTATTGGTGTTCTTCCTATGTTTCGGGGATGAAACATGTTAAGGTGGTTGGAATATAGTATACCTAGCGGGAATAATATGGAGTACAAAGGGAGGTACCAGAGGGAATAATGTAATAATGGGATGGGCCATAGTAATAAATGAGGTGGTTAACTCGTATCATGTAAGGGACCACAAGTAGTTAACAATAATGTAATAAGCCCATGGTATTAGATAGATGGCATTGAGGGAACCATGGTAATGACCTATGGTATTATATGTATGAGGCCTATATAGAGGCTAGAGACTCCCTGTTGAGAGGTATCAAGGATTATTGTATGAATAGGCATATGGCTTGTGGAGTGTTCTCATTCCTTAAGAAGTGAATGTATGGTGTTGCCTTACCTTAAGGGTTTGATCAATAAAGAAGCATTTCTATCTATTCAAATCTTATTATTTCTGGGTTTACTTGCATTGCCTTATATTTTCATATCAGATCTATAACATAATAATTTTACTACAATCAAATTTCTCTATTAAATTCCTCTATGAAACAATTAGAAAATCGTCTACCAAATTGTTAAATAAAAATAATAATGGAACTATGATAATGATTGTAAAATTGCTAGAAAAGAAATTAGAGGTGCTCCTATCATTTTTTTTAATTAAAAGATATAAAAGATACTATGTAACTAGAAATAAATATTTGTTACCGCATCTCTCTATGTCTGACCATAAAAATATATGAAGGAAAATTTTAATTAGTAAGGATAAAGAATACAATTTTATTCCCTTGAAAAAATGCAACATTTACCTTAAAAATATATATGATGCTGCTAATATTATGGACAAGATTTTGAATGCCAATTTATAGGATGGTATATTTTCTTTTGAAGACATTGACTTTGGGTTTAAGCATCTCACTAATGGGAAAACTAATGTCGTTGAAGGCCACCAAGCTAAAATTTTTAATATGGGAGAGCGTATCCCCACCCTCCACATACACAAACTCTTTAATTTTGAATGGAAGAAAGGCTTAGTTATTCTTTGGATGAAAAATCTTATTTATCATGTCTTTAAGAGAGGATATCAAAACTTTCCCTATAATTACAAGACTATTATGATTAGCCACATTTTGACAAGTTGTACATGATTCTTTTCGAAAGTAAGAATAGGATTTGGGTTCAAAGGTAATGTAGGAAAGCTAATGCCCTATGTTTTTTACCCAAATGAAATTAGTACAATGACACCCATATTTATTATTGAAAATATCATAATCACAACAATATTTGTATTCCAAGCATCCCCTAGGAAGAACCCTTCAATATGGTTTAACATGTGCTCTTAATCCTTTATGTTTATAAGCTTCTTTTGGGCATAAGGCTAGGTTATTCTTCATAACCATGTTCATGGCCCGAAGTATGATACCTAGTTATTGAAAACTTTCATGGTGCCCATATCCCTAATTAAAGGACAAATATTTCTTACAAAATTCACTATTGGTGGTTCAAGTTGGTCCTCACTAGTTATTAAAAACTTTGATGGTGCCCATATCCCTAATTAAAGGACAATTATTTGTTACAAAATTCAGCTATTGGTGGTTCAAGTTGGTGCTCATTAAATTTGAGCCCAAGAAGCTTCCTTAAGGAAATGATGCCTATTTTTTCTCCAAGAACAATCGTTAAGGTCCCAACACCCATAAAAATTTTAATAATGACCATATCTCCACTCTGATATTAAAAATATCCTTGGGATTATCATATGTGATGTTTCTAGGTGATATTTTTCACCTCGGATTCCTAGAAGTTTCCTTTAAGGATAAAAAATTGCATTCACTCTAGTAATACTAGGTAAGGCCCCATGAGCCATACCTTGCTTTAAAATCCTTCTAATGGAGCTTATATGCCCTCTAATAAACTAAATATCCAATAAAAAGAGCATATTTGTTTTTGAAGACATCATTCGTGCTTCATGAAACTTAGAAGGTACCTTTAATTCCTAAACCTATGGTTAAAGATGAATAGCTATTTCTAGTAATCAAAACCCAAGGATAATTTTAGGGGCGAATGTTCGCCCTTTGGCGAAATTAAGGGGTTTTAAATTTTTAGTGGGTGAATATTTTGTATCATAGTACATTTTTATAAATCACCTCAAATAGCCCACCTTATATAAAGGGAGAGGGTAAAAAAGGTAAATTTAGCCCTTCAAATTAGGAGTTACAACCTTCCATTCGCCCATTTTCAAGA
>APFE030853189.1:44914-68405 GCA_000404065.3 Pinus taeda | reverse complement strand
TTGTGCCCTTTATGAATATGTGCAGTTCTAGTTAATATGATTATTTATAAATGTAATCATGATGCCAATGTTGATAATGAGAACATGGACTTGTAAAACTAATGATTAGTTCTCTTAAAGAGAAATATGCTTGAGTGTGAATAAGCATTGTGAAAAGTAGAATAAGAATTTACTTGAAAATATGCACTAGTTAATTAGTATGTTATACTTGCTCATGCAGATGAGTAGATGTTAAAAGATCTCTTTTAGAGGTTGATTATTGATTCATTAATATAGTATCTAATCTTGTTGTCAAAGCTTGTTGACGACAGCATTGACAGGAAACGATGGCGGTTGGTACCAAAGAAAAGTGATGTTTAACATTGTGGCGGGAAAAGGATTAACGGGCCATGCAGATGAGTTAGAGTTGCAAGATTATCCATTGCTAGAACAATCATGCCACAAGAAATGTTGTATGTGGCGGTATGTAAGTAAAAGATTACATGGAAACTGTATTAGCTTTTAGCTAGTTATGTGACAACTTAATGATAATTCATTGTAATGATTTCATAATAATGGTTAAGGGATGGAATCCATTATGAGCCATTGAGTGAGGGGTGAACACCCTCACGAGCGTTTAATAATAAAATTAAACGTTTGCTGGTTTTCACCCTACGGGGTTTCCAGGGTATATCGGTGTTCAATGGTGTGATTGCCTTTTGTGTCAGTTTGATGATGATGAATCCTTGATGTTGATGGTTCTTTATTTGATGGCATGATCATATTGTCCAAGTTTAATATTAATTAATATGTTTATGGAAATCATGAAATGGATGCAAGGATTCATGGGACAGTTTATGTTATTACACTACCACAGTGGTGGTTAAAGGTTATGCAATGGTTATGTAACTTACTGTCTTTGATGGCAATTTACTTAATGTACGAATGAATATTATATCTAATGGTTAATGATGAATTGTGGAGTTGTGAATTGGATAATTACTTGTGGTAATTTGTATAAAAAAAATCTAACTCCCTACTTTTACATGCGAGGTTACCGGGGTATGTTACAAGTGGTATCAGAGCTAAAGGTTGCAGTACTGGCGCCTTTGGGAATTGGTAAGCGGAAAGGAAATTGAGGTACGCCATCAGTAGGCATTAACTCAGGTATGAGTTTAACCATTCACATATTGATTTACATAGTACACTACTTTCGGCATGATAAGTGTGATTTGTGTTTAAACTGCTTTGAGTAGTAAGTAATAAAGTTGTTGCATAACTATGTTTATGACATTGGATTCCTAATGAGGATAAAAGACAATGAAACTTTTGTCGCACTTAAGAAAAATATTGAACACTCATTACACTTATGAAAAATCTTGAACACTCATAGACGAAAGTGAAAATCAACAACCCACTTTTGATTTGCAAATATGGTGATAACAATGATGTATTTATTAAATAGGATTGATGTTGCAATGAACTAATTTTAATGGGTCAATGCATGAATGTAAAATACGGGGATGTCCTTGGATTTGACGATATAGTGTTTTAAAAGGACGTTGTAAGAACCCCTTTAGATATTGGAAATATACAATAAGTAGTGAGACTTGATTGTAATAACTAATTGTTGATTCAGTCTTGTCATAGATGCTTGAAGATGATTGGTAGTTGAGATTGGTTAGTATTGCATGACTAACCAATAGAACTTATATGCATTAATTGCATTAGATTTAAGATTATTACAATTCGTAAAAAAGTGATGGTTGATTGATGTCACATGCGTGGAATGTGTATGACGATTTTATGAGAAGAGTTCTTAAGTTTGCTCACCATGAGAATGCTTGATGAATAGTGTATGCTTATATCTTAATTATTTGAGATTCACTAGCATGGTATGTGTTTATGTTAATCATTACTAGTTGTGAGATAAAAATCCTTTGAGCCTCGATTTAATGATGGTTGAATTTATCTCTACTATGGGAATGACGGATTCTTATGCATGTTGCATTCTAGTGTGAAGTTAATTGTAGAAGCATGTTCAGTGGGTAACATTTCTAGGACCCATTCATGGTAGAATTACATGTGACAATTATTCATAAATAGACTACATGTGTTAATGAAGTTATTAGTAAACTCTAACTACCTTCCCCAACTGTAGATGCTTTCAAAGGAAAAAGGAAGCAAGGAGAAGCGAGAAGACCATGCTATAGGAACAGACGGAGAAGGGAAAAGAATCGATAAGTCTGGTGATGACCAGATAGCACTTGATGTACATGTGAGTATTCCTTTGACCATGCTTAAGGAGTTGGAAAATGATAACTATAGTGTGTTGATGTTAGTGATTTTCGTAATGTCTCCTTGAAGTCATTATTCTGAAGTGGTCACATGGTAGTGATAAGATAATTATTGCATCTAACATCAAGGGGTAACTCTAGTGCATGTGTGACACTTAGGGGATCATGCTTTTAATTGCATAAGTAAAGGAATTGCTTCCAATAAGGGTAGTTTAATTAGTTAGCTATGCATGTTGAACCAACGGTTGGTCAGAATACCTTGATTATTCTTAATTATATTAATGATGCATGGCCAATGCTGGCCATAGTAAACGTAAGATAATATTTCATTAATGACAGTATGGATTAAGACAAAAGACTATGGGAAATTGGAAATGTTTAGATCATTAACTCAACTATTGTTGACAATTATACTTGCATATGCTTTTATACATGACGATATTGTATGCATCAAAAAATTTGGAAATTGAATGCTTGTTAAAATGATGCATATGTATAACCAATGTTGCTAATGGGATTAAGAAGAGGTAGCTTAATGGCAACAAGAAAACTCATCACATAAATCGTTGCAATATGAATTGCAATTATAAATGAGAAAGAATAAAGTTATATGATATGCATGAATTGTGTTACTTGGAAAATTTGAATGCATACAACATGTATGATAGATATGTTTCCCATCAATCTAGGTGTTGTGGACCCATGATGAGGGTTAAGTGTAAATGCATGGTGTGCATGCATGTATATTTTGTTTATGATAATGTTCATATGGTTCATTACGTAAATTACTTTGGGAAAGAATGATAAAAGAGAAATTTAACATGCCAGACAGTTGCAGATAGATTGTGAAAGGTTGGAATGCCTTGGGTTGATGACAGTTACCTGCCCGGAGGGGTTGATGGTACTTGTCTGCCCGGATTGTGAAAGGTTGGAATGCCTTGGGTTGATGACAGTTACCTGCCCGGAGGGGTTGATGGTACTTGTCCGGCTGATTTTGGGTTGATGGAAGTTACCTGCCCGAAGGGGTTGATGGTACTTGTCTGCCCGGATCTCCTCTCCATAGAATTCTTGAGTTGGTTGGCCAGTGGAATTCCATGTTGGACCTGGTAAGGTCTCTATCAAAGAAACTGTCTGGATGTGAAAATGACTCGACTTGGTTGTCGAAACCAGTTTCCATGGGTTGGGAATTCTTTAACCTATTGTGGTTCTCATAGCTAAACGAATTAACTAATTGGCTATATGTTGTGTTAAAATTGAATTTTACATATAGTTGTGTGAAATATGTTATGCACATTTAACAGGAAAAGAGCTTAGTGCTCAATAATGAGTTATTGGAAATTTTAATTCCTTTGTTGTATTATTAATCTTGTAAACATCTTAGTAGAGGCTAAGACAATTTTCAAATGATGCAGTAATTGACTGTTTTGATGATTAGAGAGCTAGGCGCCCTTTTGGTACCTTTAGGGGTACTTTGTGGATGCCTTTAGTGAGAATTATTCACTGTGCATGTGGTGACATGATTTATCATGCTGATGAGTAGTGTTGGTGTTCTTTATGTACTTGTAAAGGTACTGTGATTTAAATATCATCTAACATTGCACAATTGATTGATAGTTAAAAGTATTTGACTAATGCGATTGAATTTGTTAGTCATCCATTAAAGGATTACTTACCATGGAGAGTTGATGGGTTGCTCAATCACTATCAAAAAGCTTACGCGAAAGTGCTCATGATTTTCAAGAGTAGATGGTAAGTAATGGTAAGTTGATATAGAGTTTGGTTTTTGAATTTGAATAAGGGCCAAGTGGTAGCAATTAGAACTTGCATAATTTTGCAGTTATGGATGCTTGTGACTATTGATCTTTCCTATGATTATATCATTACTATTTTGTTTATTGTCATTCCTTGGAATGAAATATATGATAAAGAGCAAGGATCAATTTTTGTGCGGTTTTGATGTTCATATCATGAGTAAAATCTAAGGTTCCACCGAGAGATGAACACCGAGGACGGTGTTCTTGTTAAGGGGGGGAGTATGTAATATCCCTATCATAAATAACCATAACCCTGCGTAAAAGTAATTCAAGATTACGAATCAGTTATTAACTGATTCTTGGCTGTTGTGGAACTGAACGAGAATGAAGGAAACGAGGGAAGGCGCGGAGCATATGACGAGAAGGAAGTTGTTTCTTGCAGGCATGTCCGCTGGTCCACGAAACCGTTTCATAAACTATCATTGATAGTGACAGCGATGTCGAGTCCTCCTCAGCCTCATTACTATTACCATTCACATTCCCAAAGTTATTGTGCTCAGAGGGAGAAAAGGAAGGGGCTTCGTCTGAGATTGTGTAATTGGCAGCAGCGTGTTGAATTTGGTGACGAGATAGAGATAGAGAAGACGCAGAGGGAATCGAGGGAATTGAGTTTGAAAAGTTCACAAAGTGTTTAAATCTGCGCACGGTAGTTGCATGTTTGAAGTAAAACGTCATGATTTGCATGGCAACGCGTCCCCTTCTTCGACTCAGGCAAAGCCGAGCGGCTTTTTGAAACTGAAAAGATAAGTATCTTGCTGGATTCTCTTGAATTCAAATATGTGCATGTTATTATATTTACAATATTGCATTCTGAAAAGAGAATTCTGGTAAGTTTTGTTCCCAAATTGCATATATATAAGCGTGGCTTCAACTCCGTTAATACTCCAGAGCTTACTTCTATTCTGAACGTAGTAGTTCTCTTGCTATTATTTTTTTGTGACAACTGAGGGTTTTTCCAGATTTGTAACTGTCTATTGCTCTGCTATTTGATATGGATATTGGGCACCCAGTAGAAAACTTTGTCTACTTGAATAGACTTGATTTCTGTTATAAGTATTTACAAACCTGGGTTTGGGTCATTCATTAGTCTTCCTGGAAATAAACAAGTGATGTAAATGCTCAGTTCTTCATTTAATCTTGCATGAACAATATGTTGGAACTGTTCAGAATTTAAAAGAATATTTGCGTTGAAAATGGTTATTCTTCAACTAAGATTGGAGCAATTTTTATGAGAGTGCGTTAAAGATATTTGATAAATTCTAGAGAAACCTAAGTACACATGTTATTTAGATTCTATTTCTTGAAAGGAAAATAGGCAATATGCACACAGAATCTAAGTAAATGTGTAGATTTTATTACAAAGATTACATGTGAATCTTGTGTGTTAAAAACTAAGTAGATTTGTCATTTTCTTGGAATGAAATCCTTGCTAAATATAGCCCAAAATATCTTCTTGAGAAAAGAAGATGAGGCATATAAATGTCTTGAGGACATAGCGTGAAAAGTGGCCAAGTTTTCTTGAATTAAAATATGTATTTTTATTTAATAGAAGTTTCTTGAAAAAGATATATATGCTTATTGCATTATGATACTAGCTGATAACTATGCATTACATGCATGATAGAGATGGCTAATGATGTGCTTCTAGGCACATAGATATTCTCTTCTAACTTTCTTGAAGAAAGATTATGTGTTATATACACATAAATATAGTTTTCCTTTTAGGAAAGTGTGCATACTTCATGTATGAAGAGGATGGCTTTTATGCGTAGATTTCTTGAAACAAAAATAGAGTTTCCTATTTTTGAAAGATATATGAATAGTGTTCATATCATATCAAGAACCCTACTTGTTTCATGAAAAGATAATGTGCATTGAGTAAAAGTAATTGTGTTAGGAAAGACACATGTTGCATGCACGTAAGGGTAGCTATTGTGATTTTGTGTGTACATAGAGAAAGTGGTCATGTTAACTTTCTTGAAAAATATAATCTCTTGAAAGATTGTCTTGTTAGACGAGTTGTGTTGACTTCTTGATTTTGATGCATAAAGGGTAAGTTAACCTTGTTTTTGTATCTTGATTTTTATGCATAAAGATGGATATCTTTAATAATTTCTCGAAAGGGAAGCTTGAGAATCCTTCATATAGGAATATAGTGAAATGAGGTTATAATGACTTCCCTTAAGAAAGAATTATGTAATTGTTTACATGAAATGTTGATAGAATTGTAGAAAAGGGATTATGTTTTGCATACTTTCAAGGAGGGCTCTTATGATGGCTCTTATGATAAGCTATTGGATGCGTAAAGAATAGTCAATGTGTTCTAAAGATATATTCTTTGTATGGCTAGAAGAACTATTGGGCCATATTTCCTTAGGAAAATGATAGGTGATTACTATTATGCTCACATAACTATTATCTTAGCTTCTTGTTGAATGAGATGTGTATGCACATGAGATTTTGTTAGCTTTCTTTAGAAAGGATATATATTCGCATGCACGAAAAGACTACAGGTTGTGTGAGAATGCTTTATTTATTCGCATGCATCAAAAGTGATAGCTAAGGGACTAGTTCTTTTGACAACGTTTATGTAAATTTTCATGCAAGAAGATTATAACTGATATTTTAGTTAGTCCCTTCGAAGGAAAGCCTTAGTGCTTGTGCCCTTTATGAATATGTGCAGTTCTAGTTAATATGATTATTTATAAATGTAATCATGATGCCAATGTTGATAATGAGAACATGGACTTGTAAAACTAATGATTAGTTCTCTTAAAGAGAAATATGCTTGAGTGTGAATAAGCATTGTGAAAAGTAGAATAAGAATTTACTTGAAAATATGCACTAGTTAATTAGTATGTTATACTTGCTCATGCAGATGAGTAGATGTTAAAAGATCTCTTTTAGAGGTTGATTATTGATTCATTAATATGGTATCTAATCTTGTTGTCAAAGCTTGTTGACAACAGCATTGACAGGAAACGATGGCAGTTGGTACCAAAGAAAAGTGATGTTTAACATTGTGGCGGGAAAAGGATTAACGGGCCATGCAGATGAGTTAGAGTTGCAAGATCATCCATTGCTAGAACAATCATGCCACAAGAAATGTTGTATGTGGCGGTATGTAAGTAAAAGATTACATGGAAACTGTATTAGCTTTTAGCTAGTTATGTGACAACTTAATGATAATTCATTGTAATGATTTCATAACAATGGTCAAGGGATGGAATCCCTTATGAGCCATTGAGTGAGGGGTGAACACCCTCACGAGCGTTTAATAATAAAATTAAACGTTTGCTGGTTTTCACCCTACGGGGTTTCCAGGGTATATCAGTGTTCAATAGTGTGATTGCCTTTTTGTGTCAGTTTGATGATGATGAATCCTTGATGTTGATGGTTCTTTATTTGATGGCATGATCATATTGTCCAAGTTTAATATTAATTAATATGTTTATGGAAATCATGAAATGGATGCAAGGATTCATGGGACAATTTATGTTATTACACTACCACAGTGGTGGTTAAAGGTTATGCAATGGTTATGTAACTTACTGTCTTTGATGGCAATTTACTTGATGTACGAATGAATATTATATCTAATGGTTAATGATGAATTGTGGAGTTGTGAATTGGATAATTACTTGTGGTAATTTGTATAAAAAAAATCTAACTCCCTACTTTTACATGCGAGGTTACCGGGTTATGTTACACCTGGGCTATTAAGGAACAGAGAGGAAAAAAGAAAAGGAAAAATAGAAGCAAGAAGAGATGGTACTATGTCTGGTGAGGATCAGATAGTATCAGCACTGTTGTGCATCATACTGCACTGCTGTTAGCGTGCATCATCTTGCGGAAGGCAGTGGCCTGCAAGCGAGCTTGGGGGAGAGAATCAGGTCGAAATGACTGATCTCGTGGCTGGGAGGATAACAAGCTCTGTAGGAGTTTCTTCAGTTTGAAAAGACAGAGAATTAAAGAAAGCACGGTACAGGTAAGTGAAATGTGGTTACAGCATTAATGTAGGAATCTTTTCTTTCTCTGTAAAGACTGTTGATTATCTGTAAAGTAAGACTCTATTGTTTATCTGTAAGATAAGACTGTATTATAAAATCTGTAGGGGTTGTTGTCTACGGTAAATAGGAAAATAAAATAAGATGAACAGGGTAGTTTATTTATTTTTCCTTTAACAATTAAGACTGCCAGTTTATTCCTCAGTTTAAACCGACCAGTAGACGAATTCAAAGGTTAAGAAAAGATAATAACCGGTACCTTAATGAATATGAAACAGAGAGGAAAATTACACTGTACTTTTCATAACCGCATAAGTATAGTTCAAATTCCATGTAATATACTGTTACTCGGTCCAAACAACATATCAGAAACGAATTGCAAAATAATTTAGTAATATGCAACTAACATATGGTAACATAATAGAAAGAACTATTTGCCAGGGATGGAACCAAAGGGTTTCCTGGAATTTCAACGTTCCCAGCACTCACCCACGAGGGTACAAGAGACTGGGCATGACATCGCTGAGACTCATCTCCGAAGGAGATAACAGAGTCGACCGAGACAGAAAACCATTTGGAATAATCATGACAAAAGATAAACCATCCATACATATACAAGTACCATGTAAACATATAGTGCACACTCAGTTATTGATAGAACTCTGTCCAGAATACCATTGACAGGAATATATAAAAGCACGAAGCCGAGGAGCAGAGACAGCATCAATATAAACATATATAAATAACAGTCGCCAGAAACCCGAAGGCATTCCATAGGAAGAACCCCATCTCGAAAGGTAAAAACGCTATCATCACTATAGATTACGCATGCATGACCGCAAGGTCGGTGCATTCTAAATAAGTAACAGAAGTATATTTCCAAGGTTGAAATAAGAGCAGGCGGCTATCGCTAACAGGGTAGAGCCCTCATAAGCATTCATATAATAAAACGAATAATTACAGGAGAGCACTGACAGACTGCGTGAACTCAGAAAAATAACATTAATAGACATTGAAATATAATAGTTAGAGTCGATATACAAACAGTAAATGATAACTCAGTATAAACCCTTAAAGTTCATTCGGAACTGGAACCTGGCATAACTCGAATCATTGTTCAAACTTTGGGTGGTAAAGCCGACTGGCTACCCTCATTACAATTATGGAAGTTCAACAATAATATTCATAGATCCCTCGAGAAGACTCGAGTTGATTCAGTTACCAAACCCTGACCTAGATTAAAGAAAACTACCCAGAACTGGACATGGTAAAATTAAACCCTCAGTAACCAGAGATTCCTTGCCGAGGGCGTCGTAACTCGGTCAAGCCATAATGAAGCACGGTAAGACTCCTGACATGAAGAAAATCATCATTCAGACCAAGTCCAAGTTAAAAGGAAATCACAACCCGTGGGTTAGGGTAACTCACCTGGAAATGCAGAGGAACCGGAATCCTAGAAACTCCATCGCCAAACCCTCGCCTTTGGTATCCTGACAAGTTTACAGTGCATATCCGATTAAACATGTTTTAATAAACAAAAAAACAATAAGAAAGCTGTGCCTCCGTTGAAAAGAAAGGACACCACAGTTACCTTTAAATGAGAAGAGCTCGGACATTTCATACAGAAAGCTAGCCGTATCGACCTCGACCATGGCGGACTGCAACCCAGGGAAGCTAACGGTATGGTTTCACCGAATAAAGAGCCGAATGGAGAATGCCATACTATAATCGCAGAAGTAACCAGCGTCGAGAGGCGCTGCCTCGCAATGACTATGCAAATGCCCGATGAAACCCTAGCCCAATTCCTTCGGAACCAAGACCTGTGGTTTATCACCGTCGATTTCCGGAGTGAAATCCCGAGCGTCTATACAAGATAGGATCCCGAGGGGTTATGGGCTAAGTTATGGCATTTAACACCATCAGCTGCCCCTGACTCAATATCCAAGAACTGTATCAGTGGAGGTGCGTGGAGAGACCAGCTATCCCATCCGGACAGCAAGTGGAGTGTTATACAGGTGAGCAAATCCAATTGATTGACTAACATTAAATACAAAGCCCAGGTGGTAGCGGGAATGATAAGGTGACATGTCCAAATTGCCAGCTCATGGCTCTCGTGAGCGCGAACACATGGAATCACCATAGATATATATATATATATATTAACATTCGAGCCTTTAATATGTTATAGTAACATTAATATATGAACTGATGACATTGTAGTAACGCGTAGAATATGTCAGTTAAATAAATTATGAAGGTCGAGTGCAAGGTAAATAAATTTTTTTGTTTTACTATATAAGGGTAGTGACATATCGTATCAGAGCCCAGCTACAGCACTGTGGCCTCTGGGCAGAACAACAATGACAGATAAGGACACTATTAAATAACTAACAAAGGTCATTACCGATAATACTCTTGAATGTTTCCTTCTGTTGTTGAATGAAGTACAGGTTTCAGATTTTGAAGACGAAGACATGAGGAGAGAGGATAACACAGCACGACGACCTGTAATGGGACAAGGTGTACTCGGTCCAGAGAATAACCCAGAACTCTGGGTGCAACTTGGGGAGGAAGCCAGAGTTACGAATCAAGCAATTTTCGAAACAGTGCAAGAACTGAAGAATGAGATGGCTCGACTTCGGGAAGACAATGCTCGGTTAACAATGGAACAAGAAAGAATCTTAAAGAGTTTGTCTGATAAACAAAATCAATTACCAGCTAATCCCAGTGTAGAACAACAAAGGATGTCTGAAGAGCAGAACCATCACATACCCCCCGAAGGATCGGAAGAACAGGAAGAACTCTCCGATAATGTATTTGACCAGCAAACCTCAAAGAGACAGAAGGTAGAGTTACAAGGGGAATTTCGCAAAATCAAACCACAACATTTTGATGGAGAACAAGAGGAAGTGGCTGAAGCCTGGATCATTAATATGAACAAGTACTTTCAGCTTTATGAGTATGATAACAACCTTAAGGCACGACTGGCTATTTTTCAATTACAAGGGAAGGCCACCTTATGGTGGGAGGAGGTAAAAATAGTAAAGGGGGTCACTGAACAAAATATTACATGGGACAATTTTCAGAGATTCTTTAAAGAGCGATATTTAACATAACGCTTCTATGATGAAAAGGCAAGGGAGTTCCATGATTTGCGATTAGGACATCAGACTATGGACGAATTCATCACTCGCTTTACATCCTTACTCCGTTATGTACCATACATAAGGGAAGAAAAGGCAAAGGTCCAACGATTTGTTAGCAGTTTGCCACCATATATGCGAGAGAGGATTGAGTTTGATAATCCAAAATCAATGGATAAAGTAATCCGCAAAGCTAGAATTTGTTATCAACAAAGTAAAAGAAAGGGGAAATTGCTAACAGAAAATGGAATGAGAAGAGGGGATTCAAGACAGGGGTAAACAGCAAAGGGAGTCGCGGCAATGGCAGTAAGGGAAATGGAAAAGGAGCAAGCAGCAGATTTGCACCAAGAACTGCATCTAAGTTCAGAAATACAAATGAGACCAAGGTCAGCAAACAGCAACCTAGGTTGGACAGTGAAGGCATAGCAAGACCCCCGGTGCAGTGCTGGGGTTGTGGGGGACCTCATTACATTAAAAACTGTCCACAGCAAAAAGGAACTGAACAATTATCCCAAATCCATGAAGCTTCAACAGTGGGCGAGGTTGGTCGCAGTATACCCAGAATTAACGCGGCTTTGGAAGACCGTCAGGCGGAATACCAGCCAACAATGGTCGAGTTCGTAGGTAAAATTTCAAACCTTACCATATCTATTTTAATTGACCCTGGGGCTATGTTAAGCTATGTGAGTCCAAAGATAGTCGAACATTGTAGTTTACAATCTGTTAAATTTAAAAATCCTTGGTTAGTGCAACTAGCTACCGGAGCCAAGCGACGGGTAACAGCCAAAATCAACGATTGCTCATTTACCATAGCAGAACAGCCAATGACAGCTGATCTGAATGTACTCCCTCTCGGATCCTATGATATCCTAATCGGCATGGACTGGTTAGAAAAACACTGGTCATTAGTTGATTGCAAAACTAAAATCATTTACTACAGAGATCAGCAAGGAAACAGGAAAGAAATGCAAGGAATTAAACAACGAGTGCAAGTTCGCCCGATAACTGCCAACCAACTGATGAAATGCATACCGAAGGGGTGTCAAGTTTACGCCATCCAAGTGGGATATGCAAATTCCAAGGATAAATCAGCTTCCTTGAACAATATTCCTATAATACAGGAATTTATAGATATATTTCCAGAGGAAATTCCTGGACTATCGCCGCGAAGGAATATAGATTTTACCATTGAACTGATACCCGGGGCTGCACCAGTATCACGAGCACCCTACAGAATGAGTACACCGGAGTTGACAGAACTAAAAATGTAGTTGCAAGAGTTATTAGATAAGAAGTACATTCGCCCTAGTGTATCTCCATGGGGAGCTCCAGTTTTATTTGTCAAGAAAAAGGATGGTACCCTCCGGATGTGTATCGATTACAGACAATTGAACAAGTTAACCATCAAAAATAAGTATCCCTTACCCCGGATCGATGAACTGTTTGACCAAGTGAAAGGCGCAACAGTGTTCTCCAAGATCGATTTGCGATCAGGATATCATCAAATCCGAATTAAAGTCGAGGACATCGCTAAAACAACCTTTAGAACAAAGTATGGACATTATGAATTCGTGGTTTTGCCGTTTGGGCTAACCAACGCCCTTGCAAATTTCATGTGTTTAATGAACGGCATTTTTCATCCATACTTGGATCGATTTGTGCTAATATTCATTGATGACATATTAATATATTCATGCACAATCGAAGAACATCATGAACATCTCCGAATGGAATTACAGACCCTTCGAGAACATCAGTTGTATGCAAAATTTAGTAAGTGTGATTTCTTTAAAGAGGAAATCCAATATTTGGGTCACGTGATCACAAAGGATGGAATTGCTGTAGACCCGGAAAAGATAAAGGCCATAATGGACTGGCCTGTACCAAAAGACGTAGCAGATGTCCGATCTTTCATGGGATTGGCTGGGTATTACAGGAGATTCGTGGAAGGCTTCTCGAAAGTATCTTTTCCCATTACCTCATTACAGAAGAAAGGGAGGGCATTCCATTGGACCCCAAATTTCCAGAAAAGTTTTGAACAACTGAAACATCTGCTCACTACAGCACCAATTTTGAGTATAGCAGATCCTCTAAGGATTATGTGGTCTGCACAGATGCAAGTAAGGAAGAATTGGGAGGAGTCTTAATGCAAGAAGGCAGGGTAATTGCATATGAATCACGTAAATTAAAAGAACATGAACAGAGATATTTCGCCTATGACCTGGAACTAGTTGCTGTTATACATGCTCTAAAGATGTGGCGGCATTATCTTATGGGTAGAAAATTTTTACTGCTCACTGACCACCATAGTTTGACCAGCTATTTCAGCCAGCCTACTTTAAATGTTAGATAAGCACGGTGGATGGACTTTTTAAGTGGTTTCGACTTCGATATAAAACATTTGCAAGGGAAAGCAAATAGAGTAGCAGATGCTTTAAGCAGGAAAGTGCAAAGTTTGTATGAAGTTTCCATTTCTGGATGGAAAAACCCCTTTCTAGACATAATAAAGGAAATTTTAGAACAAGGCACAGAATATCAGCAGTTAAAACAGCAAATACAGCAAGCTGCTGGAAGGGACAACCAACAAGAATATGCGACAGATGATGCAGGAATTGTCTACTTCAAGCAAAGAATATACGTGCCCAATCAAAACAAAATTAAAAATCTGATTATGGACGAGTTCCACATCAGCCATTATGCTGGTCACCCGGGTTATCAAAAGATGATAACAGCAATCCGGAAGGAATATTTTTGGCCAGGAATGAAAAAGGACATTGTGGAATACTTGGCACGGTGCTTAGAATGTCAGCAAATTAAAGCTAAACATCAGCATCCAGCAGGACTGTTGCAACCCTTGCCCATTCCAGAATGGAAATGGGAAATCATCTCCATGGATTTTATTACGGGATTACCTAGAACAAAGAAAAACAATGATTCCATTATGGTAGTAGTGGACAAATTGAGTAAGGTTGCACATTTCATACCAGTGCAATCTACTTACAGAGCTGCACAAATCGCTCACGTTTTTATGCAGAATATATTTAGGTTGCATGGCCTTCCAAAAACAATAATTTCCGATCGGGATGTGAAATTCACATCAGTTTTTTGGAAGACATTGTTTGCTGATTTAGGTACTCAGCTGAATTTTAGCACAACGTACCATCCACAAACTGATGGACAGACGGAGCGAGTGAACCAAGTAGTAGAAGACATGCTAATGGCTTATGTTATGCAACAACCCACACGATGGGAGGAATATTTACATTTGGTGGAATTTGCATATAATAATGGTTATCACACTTCAACTCAAATGAGTCCATTCGAGGTTATGTATGGCCGAAAATGCCGTACACCCTCCAGTTGGGGAGGACCTAAAGATAAATTAAGTCTAGGACCTGACTTGCTTAAAGAAATGGAGGACATGGTAAAGAGAGTACGTGTTAATCTGAAGGCGGCTCAGGGTAGACAAAAGAATTTCGCTGATCGGAAAAGGAGATTTAAGGAGTATCAGATTGGGGATCATGTGTATATTCGAATTCAGGCCAAAAGAAGTACCTTGCAATGGGCTGGTTGTGCTAAATTGGCACCTAGATATTGTGGACCCTTTCAGATACTAGCAAGGATCGAACCGGTGGCTTACCAGCTGGCCTTGCCAAGTCACATTCGGGTCCATAACGTATTCCATGTTTCAGTCCTAAAGAAGTATGTGTATGACCCTAAGCATGTAATCCGATGGCAGGATATACAGGTGGGGTTATTGTTATAATAAAGATTCAGCAAGAATCCTATTTGGAAGGAAAAACTAACTCAGAATTTGTGTAATGCAGGTCGAACCGGAAGGAGAAGTACTGGTCGAACCGCTGAGCATCCTCGACCAGAGAGAAGTGCAGCTGCAGAAACGAGTTATTACCCAAGTTAAGGTACAATGGCGGCATTTTGGACTTGAGGAGGCCACTTGGGAAGACCAGGAATTGATGAAGAAAACATATCCAGACCTGTTCATGACTGTAAGACACCGAGACGGTGTCCAATCTCAGGGGGAGGAGATGTAATGACCAAACAATTATATGAATAATTTTATAAGTTACCATGCTAGGTAAATGTGAAAACAGGAATTATTACTTTATTAATATTGAAATGTCATTTATTCGAAATTATGAATTAAGTAATATTGTAAGTAACTTTGTGAGGAAAAGTTATTTACTTCCTCTTGCTTAATTAAAAGAAACAGTTGCCAGCAAATAAGGGCAACCCTAACCACTTTTCCTTACCATAGAAATGGAAAAGAGGAAAAAGGCTTGGGCTGTTAAGGAACAGACAGGAAAAAAGAAAAGGAAAAATAGAAGCAAGAAGAGATGGTACTATGTCTGGTGAGGATCAGATAGTATCAGCACTGTTGTGCATCATACTGCACTGCTGTTAGCGTGCATCATCTTGCGGAAGGCAGTGGCCTGCAAGCGAGCTTGGGGGAGAGAATCAGGTCGAAATGACTGATCTCGTGGCTGGGAGGATAACAAGCTCTGTAGGAGTTTCTTCAGTTTGAAAAGACAGAGAATTAAAGAAAGCACGGTACAGGTAAGTGAAATGTGGTTACAGCATTAATGTAGGAATCTTTTCTTTCTCTGTAAAGACTGTTGACTATCTGTAAAGTAAGACTCTATTGTTTATCTGTAAGATAAGACTGTATTATAAAATCTGTAGGGGTTGTTCTCTACGGTAAATAGGAAAATAAAATAAGATGAACAGGGTAGTTTATTTATTTTTCCTTTAACAATTAAGACTGCGAGTTTATTCCTCAGTTTAAACCGACCAGTAGACGAATTCAAAGGTTAAGAAAAGATAATAACCGGTACCTTAATGAATATGAAACAGAGAGGAAAATTACACTGTACTTTTCATAACCGTATAAGTATAGTTCAAATTCCATGTAATATACTATTACTCGGTCCAAACAACATATCAGAAATGAATTGCAAAATAATTTAGTAATATGAAACTAACATATGGTAACATAATAGAAAGAACTATTTGCCAGGGATGGAACCAAAGGGTTTCCTGGAATTTCAACGTTCCCAGCACTCACCCACGAGGGTACAAGAGACTGGGCATGACATCGCTGAGACTCATCTCCGAAGGAGATAACAGAGTCGACCGAGACAGAAAACCATTTGGAATAATCATGACAAAAGATAAACCATCCATACATATACAAGTACCATGTAAACATATAGTGCACACTCAGTTATTGATAGAACTCTGTCCAGAATACCATTGACAGGAATATATAAAAGCACGAAGCCGAGGAGCAGAGACAGCATCAATATAAACATATATAAATAACAGTCGCCAGAAACCCGAAGGCATTCCATAGGAAGAACCCCATCTCGGAAGGTAAAAACGCTATCATCACTATAGATTACGCACGCATGACCGCAAGGTCGGTGCATTCTAAATAAGTAACAGAAGTATATTTCCAAGGTTGAAATAAGAGCAGGCGGCTATCGCTAACAGGGTAGAGCCCTCATAAGCATTCATATAATAAAACGAATAATTATAGGAGAGCACTGACAGACTGCGTGAACTCAGAAAAATAACATTAATAGACATTGAAATATAATAGTTAGAGTCGATATACAAACAGTAAATGGTAACTCAGTATAAACCCTTAAAGTTCATTCGGAACTGGAACCTGGCATAACTCGAATCATTGTTCAAACTTTGGGTCGTAATGCCGACTGGCTACCCTCATTACAATTATGGAAGTTCAACAATAATATTCACAGATCCCTCGAGAAGACTCGAGTTGATTCAGTTACCAAACCCTGACCTAGATTAAAGAAAACTACCCAGAACTGGACATGGTAAAATTAAACCCTCAGTAACCAGAGATTCCTTGCCGAGGGCGTCATAACTCAGTCAAGCCATAATGAAGCACGGTAAGACTCCTGACATGAAGAAAATCATCATTCAGACCAAGTCCAAGTTAAAAGGAAATCACAACCTGTGGGTTAGGGTAACTCACCGGGAAATGCAGAGGAACTGGAATCCTGGAAACTCCATCGCCAAACCCTCGCCTTTGGTATCCTGACAAGGTTACAGTGCATATCTGATTAAACATGTTTTAATAAACAAACAAACAATAAGAAAGTTGTGCCTCCGTTGAAAAGAAAGGACACCACAGTTACCTTTAAATGAGAAGAGCTCGGGCATTTCATACAGAAAGCTAGCCGTATCGACCTCGACCATGGCGGACTGCAACCCAGGGAAGTTGACGGTATGGTTTCACCGAATAAAGAGCCGAATGGAGAATGCCATACTATAATCGCAGAAGTAACCAGCGTCGAGAGGCGATGCCTTGCAATGACTATGCAAATGCCCGATGAAACCCTAGCCCAATTCCTTTTGAACCAAGACCTGTGGTTTATCACCGTCGATTTCCGGAGTGAAATCCTGAGCGTCTATACAAGATAGGATCCCGAGGGGTTATGGGCTAAGTTATGGCATTTAACACCATCAGCTGCCCCTGACTCAATATCCAAGAACCGTATCAGTGGAGGTGGGTGGAGAGACCAGCTGTCCCGTCCGGACAGCAAGTGGAGTGTTATACAGGTGAGCAAATCCAATTGATTGACTAATGTCAGTTGATTTTATTATTTTACAAATTTCAGAAGATATATCCATGACCTGCATCTCTAAATGCCGTTGGTGAACAAATATTCTATCAGGGCCACATAAGTGCAAGAACTCAATGCTGCGTTGTGGAGAGACAGGTATGGAAATTTCTTTTCGAAGTTGTCCAGTAGCTTTTGAATAAATTCTCAATACAACTTCCGTCCTCTCATCTTCGTTGTTATTTTCAATCATTATTAGCATGTCCGCATTTCCTGGACTTCCAAACCCGCACTTTGATGTTAAGTTTTTGTGAGTTGAATCCGGAATTCTGAACAATTCCGTGTACTCTTTCAATTCAAAAAATTTGAGTACCCTCTCGTTCTTATCATAAATCATGCCTCTGCAATTAGGAAAATCAAAACCACAATGTTTTATTACATTTTGTTGAAAGAGTTCTCTTTGTTTTGGATATCGTCCTGCAGCTATAGATGCAACGTCTAAGCTTACAAGTATTGTCATTTCATCGTTGTCATTCGTTGTCATTTCTTTATCGTTGTACTTGTCATTCGTAATCTTCGCTTTGACTATCAATGAATTATTGTGACAATTATACCACATCGAGTTAATAGTATCAAACTTTATTTCGATGGCCAGTCCACGCTTGTCAGTAATTTGCGACATTTCTCCATAGAGTCGGAATGGAACAATATATTCGAAGAAATAAATTACAAATAATATGTCGCGGACTATGAGAACATTGGTAATTTCCATGCCAAATTCAAAGTCAGTTGATTTTATTATTTTACAAAGTGAGATAATTAATATCGGTGGCAGAGATGATGTTTGCGTATACGTATATTGAATTTTCATGGATATTTCTCATTTATAGTGTTAAATATCTTGATTTTGTTTTACCGGTAGAAGTTGTCACTCAGATACCTGTAAGTTGTCGCTACGTTTTTACAAATAATATGAAAATATCTCATTACAAGCTTTCTGCTTCTACACAATCAACAAAGAAACTTTAGCAACTGGCTACACTGCATATACGTATTACGAACTATTAATTATTGAAAAAAATAAATATAAAATTATATATTTGTCAAATTCTTAATTGTGAGACATTTGACAGAAAATTGTTTTCAGACTATTGCATTTCGCTTGAAAATAAAAGGTGGTATACCCTTGACAAGTTTTATGCGGATCAAAACCAAGCTGGAATTCCATACATTTCCTTATAGTTTGCCGAGAAGGATTATCGAGAAACTCCCCATGGCTGCTGCCCTACCAAATTTAGGTACCACAGGGACTAATCCCTAGTTTAGGTTGGTGTGTGATCTTAAGGAGTTGGAATAACATTATAAAAAAGACCAAGTGATAACACATAAAGGAGGAGTTTGTGGAGACCCGTTTTTGATGTTTTGAGGGAAGAAATTAGGGTTGACATGGACTGTGAGAAGCTCTAACTAGAGCTATGAAAAAATTGAGATGTTTGCATAGGGTTGAGACCTAAAGAGGCACAAGAAGTCTCCTAGTCAAGGTATATTGAATGTTTTTCTCATGTTGATGTCTTACTAAGTGGATGAGTGTCTAGATTGGACAATTTTATTGGGAGTCTCAAGTAGAATTGGATGGTTGTTAGAAGGTATCTATTGTGCCTTAAGTTCATTCCTTGTGAAGGACTACAACACTAATAAGAGAGGGAGAATTATTGGAGCCTAAGGAGCTTAAATTTGAAGGAGAAAAGGGAAGCCAAGAGGGCTAGTGAATCAACCCTAGTTCATTGTGTTGATAAGGACTCCTTGAGTGGAAAGTTGGCAACCCCAATAGCCCTAGGCTTGTCACCTTGGAGCAATAGTGTGACAAAACTCGTAGCAGAGATAAGACCCAAGACCCTGTGTGTTAGACCTTGAAGGACAAAGAAGCACTTAGAGGGCAAAGTTGTTTGGGCCTATGTTCAATGACCCAAAGGAGTTGTGTTGACTAATAAAGGCAGATTGAGGCACTATATATTGGGAGGCAAGAGGAGCTTCGAGAAGTGTTGAAGGTACTACATGGACTGAAAGGAGTTGAGAAGCACACTACATCAACAAGTAGGTTAGTTGTATCTTGTTCATGGCAGATTGGTTATGGTAGTTTTTGTTGATACCTAGCCTTGGTTGTATTGTATCAAGGGCCATTATCCCTCATATGGAGGCCTAGATTGTTGTATTAAAGATTGTTAATATATCGAAGTTAGGTTGAAAATTTGTTTCTTGTGTATGTGTTGATTCACTGCTATTGTTTTTCAATGTGAAAAGTATTATTGTTGTGGCATTTTGGTGTGTTTGTGTTTGAGATTCTAAGATCCAAATTAGTTTACTGAGTACTATAGAAATTCAACATGGTATGAGAGCTATTTGAAGGGCCAGTGAATTAGAGATTGCAAAACACGTACAACTCAAGAGGGAATTGGTTTCGTTGTTATCGAAGGACTACTAGCAATAGCAAAGTTGTTGGTTGCTCTGCAATAAAAGGACAGGTTGGATGGGCCTTCTAACTATAGTCCATGGAAGGAAAGGATCAAGTTGGTCCTGATGGTCAACTAGATCTATGACTTTGGTACAAGAAGATCAAGAAACTCACTAACCCTAAGGAGTTAGAAGCATATGAATATTTTTATATAACGGCCAAGGTGCTCATGTAAGATGGTGTCAAGGATTGTTTGACACACCATTTGTGAGGGAAGAGCAGTGCCCATGAGATGTAGAAAGATCTTGAGGATATGCTTCAAAACAAGAACGAGAACTTCCTACTAGTATTGAAGGATAAGTTGAAGAGCACCAAGATGTTGGATGGGGAAGCATTGGTGTAGTATCTAATGAGATTGTCTCAGGTTCGAGATGAGCTTGTTTCCATCACAAAGACTATTTTATATTATGAGATGGTGAGGGTTGCTTTGAAAGGGTTCATTGAGGAATGGAAGCCCTTCATGAAAGGGATCATTGCTAGACTGGAATAGGTTGTGAGATGACTTCATTTACGAGGAATTGCTAGACGAGGACCTTGATATGAAGAAAAAGACTTTAGATGATCGCATGGCTCTTGCAGGAAGTATGGAGGGAAAGCTAAAGAAGGATTTGAGTAAGTTGAAGTGTTTCAACTGTGGTGAGTATGGTCATTATTAGACAAAGTGTGGGAAGAAGGAGATAATGAGAAGAAGGGGAAGGAGGTAGCACATGTTTCCACTTCTTCTAAGCTATATGACCTCTTAAGAAGACTAGGGAATGAAGATTTTTCTTTAGTATCTCATTTCTCGTGGTGCCATCGACAATAATACATGGTATGTGGAAAGTGGTGTATCGAAGCATATGATATCTTTTTGTAATGTGTTCAAGACTCTAACTAAGAGGGAATAAGTTGCACATGATGGTGGGAGACAAGAGTTAGAAGGAGATCAAAGGATTAGGGATCATTCCATTAAGGATGGAGTTAGGATAGATGATGTGAATTTAGGATTTTTTTTTTTACCAGAGCTTTGGTATACTCTATTGTATGTCATAGTGATTGACCAGAAGGGGTTTGATGAGATTTTCTAGGATGGGAAAGTGAAGATCATGTCATAAGGCTCTAACTCTACTGGAATGACCATCCAAGTTAGGGAGCATTGTTTATATCAACTGACGAGCAAACTTATAGATCATGGGAGGCACAAGGAGGTCCAAGTTCATGAGGCTTAGAGGAAGCCAAGTTCTATGCAGGTTGAGAGGCATAATGTGCAACCCAAGAAGAGTTCATGGTCAATGGGGAGAAAGGGTGCTTCTACAACTAGAAAGAAGGAACTATGGGATGACATGAAAGCATTTCAGGAGAAGAAGCAATAGGTTTCTCATAGCAGAGACACCACTGAGACAAGCATAGTTCATTCTTGAGTGTATGATGGAGTGGTGAGCACTAGGAGTTGGGATAGTAGTAATGATGATGATGAGATACCTCCTAGTGGTGGAAATACCTCCCTCACTAATAGGGAGTGTTGCGTTTTTAAGCTTGGGAGTTACTTCACAACCCTAGGTACTAGGTTTGTGTGAGTTGGAACCATAAAAGATCCCTAATGGCTAAGTAGCCAAGGAGTGGATTTTGCACCCAAAGTGGTGGGCACGAACCAAGTTGTATTTTGGAGGTTTGACCATGGTTACATGTGTGGCACCCTTAATGGAGTTGATCGAATGAGCAAGACATTTTTTATTTGTATGTGTGGGCTAAATGGCATGGATCAAGTCGACCTTACTTGATATATGTGTCCTTGGGTGGAGTTCATACCTAGAAACACATATAAATAGAGGAGCCTATCCATTCAATCTACCATCATCCAAGTGCAAAACGTTAAGGAGAAGACCTTTGAAATATTCGCAGCCATAAGGAGCCTAGCAAAGTGGAAAAGGTGAAAGGTTTTGGTTTGTTTTTCTTGTGCCTATTTAGGCTAAGTTTGGTAAGACTAGGTAGCACACAATAGGAGCATTGTAGGAAACGTTTTGTGCTAGTTAAACACATTGAGTTTTTCTATGTTGGTATAGGAATGTAATGTCTCTTCATAAATTATTTTGGAACAAGATTTATTTCTACATTTGGGGGCCAATTTTGGTGAAGGTGGGGCCAATTTGATTTTTGATAGAAGACTTTTAGGAGGTAGAGAGAACTTAATTTTATTTTGTTTTGTTTTATTAATGATATGTGGGGACCACCCACATAAGAAATACACACTACCTAAGCCAATGATTTGAAATGCATGATAGGGAAGAAAAGGTAGGAAGAAAGGCTCCATGAAAGTTATAAAAGGAATACAACAAACTTCATTTGGCATTCTTGGCTTATCAAATTTGATTCTATTGCTCGAGCTATTTAGCAGTGTCACTTGTTGTTTAGCAAGAGTTTTCAAAGCGAAGAAATCACCCTTTCTTCAGGGGACTTCGAGTGCCACCCTAGAGAGGTTTATCCATTATCATCCAAAGGAGATTTGTAGGGATATTTCCAACATTTCTATTCAGTTCACCCTAGAAGTCCATATTTCTCGAGGACGCAGTAGTGGATCTAGTGTGGCCACTGCAACATTCTTCCGGAGGGCTATTGTCATGATAAATTACGAGAAGAAGGCTCAATAGATCTGTTGGCTATGAGTTGAGTTTGATAGCAGGAAGTGGCAAAAATATTCATGAGTGATTTTGCAGTCTATGTGGCTAGTGCAGAAGAGAGAAACTTGACATACATGGGAGATAAAGTTTCAACCATTGTGGTGATCGCTTGCTGGGAGAAATAAGGGCAGTATTGGAAGAGTTGATTGCTACATTTTAGAAGTGTGTAGGGAGGATTTTGTTGGTGGTTTTATAGACAACGTGCTTCAACAACTATTAGAAGGTGTAGGGCTTTTGGGGTTCGATTTTCGAAGGTCAAAATCCGGTCAAACATTCATGGTTTCTGTGAGTTTATTGAGAGTCTTTGACTAATTTTGCGGTTTTTTTTAAGGCAATATTCGGGCCTCAAATCGTAATTCTTATAGCAGGGTGAATTGCTAGTTAGCTAGGGAGTTTGCACCATTTTGTGAGTTGGACTTTGGCTTGGAGATTGGAAATATTTTTTTATTTTTTTATTTTTTTTTATTTTTT
>APFE030853189.1:6865-44673 GCA_000404065.3 Pinus taeda | reverse complement strand
CCAACAGTTGCAAAATTTCTAGGGCCAGCGTAGAACATTGAGGAGAAGTCTTTCCTTTCTATTTGGGCAACATTTTTCTGACATGGGATTGTCTAGCTTGCTTCGACAGGACAGGTGCACACATTCCATGCATTTTACTATCCTTTAATGGTAAAATGGTTTAGTTTGGCACAGTTCTAATGCAAATTTGTGGGTGTTTATTTGTTGTCTGAATTTTTCTATGTCATATATGTATTTCTCTTGTTTAGCACTATTATTTCCTTTTTGTAGCCTTACAATGGTATTAGATCATGCTCTTGGCTCAACTGTGGGTAAATAGTAAGATCGTGGAAGATTCGACTATGTAGGCATATTAATGGGTGAAACCATAGACAAACCTATGGTTTAAGAGAATTTTAGTGTGCAGAAATTCCGGGGCGGAATCCATTGGGACAATGAGAGGTTGACCTAGTTGATGACGGTGACATACCAACCCCATATTCATATTTATAGCAAAGACACTAAAGGTACACACACCATGGAGGTGAAATCATCTACACCATGTCGGGTAAATTGACAGACTTAGGACACGAGATCTCCTCAGAAGGAGCAGGCATGATAGGAACAATTAGAGGGTGAGACTAGGAGGCACTTCTACTAGTGGAGACCTGGCTTTTGATATGAAAGGCCTAAGGAGGAGATTGAGCATGAGGCAGAGGACATGTAGCAGTTTGAGAAGCACATTAGTATACCTAGTGTGGCACACGAGTCACTATTGTTGGAGGCCTCTTTAATAACACTAGTTGACATCTTAGGGGAGAGAGTGGAGGATACACCCATAGGGACATCCATTAACGAGGTGCTAGGAGACACATAGATTTTCACTATTGAAGAGGTGACATCCATTGTTGAGGTATCTATTGATGAGGTATCTAGGGTCATGAATGAGTTTTCAGGTGATAACAATGCACAACATGATGATGAGATGTTGAGAGAAATCACCACCTTTGATGAGGAGATGATAGGTACAAAGGAAACTAGATCTATGATAGAGTTGGAAGATGAAAATCACCTACAAAAACATGGAGAGAACAGAGAGGGGTGCGAGTTAGTCATGGAGGGGTAGTTTGTGACCCATGTTGAGCAAATGGTGGAGGAAGATGAACAATCTTCTTTGGGGGCAACCACTGACTTACAGTAGATAGATGCAGAGACTGTCAACAAAGTTGCAGTACTTCCAGCTAGTAGCTTTCTCTGGGCTTATACAGATGGGGCTTGCAACATTCTTAGACTATATTTGCACCACAAAGAGAGAGATGCAGATAGCCATGACAAATTTTATGTGTTGACTAGGATGGGGAGTCAAGTTGACATGAGCTGCGCAGGGTGCAATGCTAGCAAGATGGAGAGCTTGTTCTCTGTGTTGGAGCTTTTTCATCTGATCCCTATCTTGGGGTTGGATGGCGAGAGATTCTGAGTTGGTACCCAGTGGAGTGGGCTAGACTAATGGAGATGGTCATAGTTTGGAGTGAAGCTCAGTGGGAGCTATTAGACATCAAGGGTACTAGAGGCCAAGGCTGGCATTAGGATGTAGGTGGGGTTTCCTATCTTATATTAGACATGTGGGATGGATATGGCATTGAAGAGTTAGTCAACCCAGCACGTGAGCATATGCATTCCTGAGGGGAGTTCGAGTTTGCGCTAGTGGCCATGTGATTTGTCAGCATACTCCATTGGTTGTTTTTGCATGTTGGTTGTACATGGGGGCATAATATGATTAACATTCTCTAGCAGGAGTTGGTTGGAGGAGGTGGGATGGGTAGGCCACTGGACGAGATATTATATGGAGACGATGTTCTCCCATTGAGGTTTAGGACTAATGGGTCACAAAGGATTGACACAATAGAGATATGCCCTCTAGTGGGAGTGGCATTAGGGTGCTTAAGTCTACTAGGATGGATGAGGGACATGATGCGTGTCATGGTGGGGTCACTAGTAGAGTGGCAAAGACTTTGGAACATGCACGATACCACATATTACGGGGCGGTATGACAGTAGGCAGTGGTACACAAGATTGCACAAAGTTAGGTCATAGTGTTCAGTGTTATATAGAGGGATGTCGCATGATGTATACAAGCCCAATTCTATGCCATAGAACCCAGTTGTGTGGAGTGTTATGCAGCGAGGAGAAGTGGCTTACAAAGGAGCATGGAGATGTGTGATGGTATACCAAGACATGTCGGTTAACACTATAGAGTAGGAGGACTGACTCACATCACATTGAGGACGTGCTCGGAGTGACAGATGAAATGACATATGGAGGACACCTGATGGTGCATGATGGTATAGTCATAGACAGGGGTATCTTGTGGTGTACATGGACAAGTTGTAGTGTATAGTGGCATGTCGAGGAGTGCAGTGGTACTTGGTGGTATGTAGTGACACATGATGCGGCATAGTGGGCTCTTCGAGTGTTTCCTACACGGTGACTTATAGATAAAGATAATAGGTGTACAATTGGATCAACTCACCTAAAGTTGATGAGGACATTGTTGAGCATTCGAGGAAACCATATTTAGTCGAGGCATGGCCTTGAGGACATTATCTAAGGCAAAAACAGGGTCATCCATAGCATTACTCTTGAGAATTTTGACAGGCTCTTGATCATACTCTTTGGGACATACCCACCCATCATCCTCCAATGTTGCTTACAGGCGCAAAGGGTTTGGCCATTTCCTTTTCACACTCTCCATTCAAGAAGCACGGTATGGGAGACTCACCTTAGGTAGTTGGATGAGACAACACGTGTCATGGGTTGAGAAGACACTCTTTAGTTTAGACACTTGTTAGGTGCACAAGTTGACAATTACATGTTTAAGGTTGGCATGGTTGATTGTCAAGGTAGCATATGTTCCACCCCTAGGCTCACACATGGGGAGGTGACTCAGAGGGATTTACATGGTTCTTTTTCAGTTGGAAAATTTGAGGCATTATGTGAGCATGAAGTGCAAAGGAATTTGTTGGTAGGATGATGCCTAGGCTTGCAAAAGTACCCAGACACATCATTGGTAGGTGGGATAACAAATATTGCTGTGTGATTTGGTAGGCACAGAGAAACTAGATATTCACAACACAGGTTCTAGATGCTTGGTTCCTACCTATTGGATGCCTATAGGAGGTAGAGAAAGGGCATAGAGGGGTCCCGATAGCTAGCAACATATAATAGTGACATGCAAAGAGGATTGGTGGTTGTGGGCCTCTAGTATGGTTATGGCCTTTAGTGGATTGGTGGGATACTCCAATACTTAGTGAGCATGGTTAGGATAATAGGAAGACTGATTCATTCATAGGTGGACACATGGGGGACCACCAAAGTCGTCACCATAAGATGAGGCAGATTGTTGGTCAGGATTGGGGCTAGCCATGGAGTGATAGGCACTCACACTATTGAGTTGCTTTGGTAAGATTAGCCTAGCCTAGATAATCCCATAGATTATGACCAAGAGTTATGGCAGAGGAGGCTCTCGTACAAGGATGCTAGGTAGTGAGTCATGACCAGAGTCATAGATGTCAAAGGCTGAGTAGTTCAACTACCCATAGAGCTAGTTTCTACAGGGGAGGGTCATCCATATCTTCTATTTCATTTTAGTGATTCATTGATGGTGTGGGGAACTACATCAATGTGACAGGGTGATTGAAAAGAGGAGATCAGGGGAGGCCCAGGTAGATGGGGGTTCAATCCCAACAGGATTAGATTGCATCCTCAGGAGTTTACGCTTGTAGTGCATGAGATGGACTACTCAGTAGGGAAATTTCATGGGGGGTTGGGTAAAGTCCTACATTATCATGATGCTCTGTTTATTTCTAGTATGCAGAGGACTTTTGGTACATTATCTATTTGGATAGCAAGTGGAGCAAGGTGTGTTTCACATTGATTAGGATGGCTTGAGATCCTGGTATCGAGGGATTCTTTCATGTCGAGACAATGTTGAGATTGGGGATGACTCAATGGTACATTTGGGACCCTGGTATTATTGGTGGTTAAAGTGGTGATCAATATTCAAAGAGGGCACTTGTTCAGGTATTGCTTGAGGAAAAGTAATTTTTGGCAGGGAGGACTATAATGTCCTTTCCTAAATTATTTTGGAACTAGGTTTATTTCTACATTTTGGGGGCCAATTTTAGTGAAGATGGGGCCCATTTTATTTTTGACAGAAGACTTTTACGAGTTAGAGGCAAGTTAATTTTATTTTATTTTAAATTATTAATGATATGTGGGGACTACCCACATAATAAATATGCACTACCTAAGACAATGATTTGAAGTGCATGAGAGGGAAGAAAAGGCAGGAAAAAAGGCTCCACAAAAGTTATAAAAGGAAGACAATGCACTTCATTTGGCATTCTTGGCTTATCAAATTTGATTTTGTTGCTCGAGATGTTTAGCAAGAGTTTTCCAAGTGGAGAACTCACCCTTTCTTCGGGGGATTTCGAGTGCCACCCTAGAGAGGTTCATCCATTATCATCTAGAGGAGATTTGTAGAGAGATTTCTAGCATTTGTATTTAGTTCCCCCTATTAGTGCATATTTCCAGAGGATGCAGTAGTGGATCTAGTGTGGCTATTACAACATTCTTTTGGAGGGTTATTGCTTCTTTCTGAGGGCTATTGCTGGGAAAAATTAGGAGAAGAAGGCTCAATAGACTTGTTGGCTATTAGTTGAGTTTAAGGGTTCGAAATGGAAACAATATTTAGGAGTGATTTTGCAGACTTTGTGGCCAGTGCAGAAGAGAGAAACTAGGCATACGTGGGAGATAAAGTTCAACCATTGGGGCTATTGCTTGCCAGGAGAAATAAGGGAAGTATTGGTGGAGTTAATTGCTACATTTCAGGAGTGTCTGGAGAGGATTTTTCAGGTGGTTTGACAAACAACATGCTTCAACAACTATTAGAAAGTGTAGGGCTTTTGGGGATCAATTTTGGAAGGTCAAAATCCAATCAAACATTTATGAGTGCTTGTGAGTTTATTGAGAGGAGTTTCTGGCTAATTTTGCAGATTTTTTTGGGTGATATTCAGGCCTAAAATCCTAATTCTTATAATGAGGCAGATTTCTAGTTAGCTAGGAAATTTTCACCATTCAATGGGTTCTACTTTGGCTTTGATATAGGCCAAACCCTTTTTGGGTTTTTTTGGGTTTTTGGTGGAGAGCTCCAAATTAATTTGGCTGAATTTTTTGAGCAGTTTTGGAGACTCAAATAGGGGTTTCTTCCAACCAACAGTTGCATAATTTCTAGGGCCAACGTAGAACATTGAGGAGAAGTCTTTCCTTGGCATTCAAGCAACAATTTTGTCACTTGGGATTGTCTAGCTTGTTTGACAAGCCAGTTGCACACATTCCATGCATTGTAATATCCTTTGATAATAAAATGGCTCAGTTTGGCACAATTCTAGTGCAATTTTATGGGCGTTTAATTTTTGTCTGAATTTTTCTGTATCATATGTATATTTTTCTTGTTTAGCATTGTTATTTCCTTTTTGGAACATTATTGGATGGGTCGAGCCCTAGTTTAGGGCTTTTATGTGGCCTTAATGAGCTGGAACAACATTATAAAAGAGACCAACTAACAATGCAAAATCGAGGATTCTGTGGAGAAGCATTTGTGAAGTTTTTAGGGTGGAAATTAGGGCTGACGTGTATCGTCAGAAGCCCTAACTAGAGCCACGAAAAACTTCAGATGTTTGCATAGGATCAAGACTTAAAGAGGTAGAAGAAGGCTACTAGTTTAGGTATGTTGAATGTTGTTCTCATGTTGATGTTTCGCTAAGTGGATGAATGTATAGATTGGACAATTTTGTTGGGCATCTTAAGTACAATTGGAGGGTTGTTAGAAGGTTTTTATTGTGCCCAAGGTTTGTGCATGAAACAATATATAGATAAAAAAACCCATATAATAATATAATTATTTATATTATGAATTCTAATGTACGAATTATGGTATGGAATATTATATGGTCATTTCGGGGACCCTTATAATAAGAAGAACCCGACTATGCAATTTATTTTCAAGTTAGAGTGATAATTTAGATTTCAAGTAATAAGTAATGGACGCTTCAGTTAAGACTATTCTCCTAACTTTCTAATCAACTACCTTATAATTCTAATTCTAGATGAAAGAATAAGACATTGTAAATGGATATAAATTTCAATGACATGTGATGTACCTAACTAAAGAGTTTTTCATATTTTTTGGTCCTTTAATTAGAAGATTTGTAATGCCTACAATTCTAATAGAGATGTGGTTAAAAGATTAACTATATTTTATAATATAATATTTTAAACATCCCTTATATATTTTTACATCTCAAAATAAGTTATATATTTAAAAATAAATATTTTATTTAAATGTATTAAATATTAAATAATTTTTCTAAATTGCTATTTTTAATTATACAAATCTCAGTTATATAAAATATAATATTTATAGATGATATGTATTAAAATAAGTTCGTATTTGAATAGTCCATCGATAAAAATATTATAATAATTATAAATATATTAAATTAATTTCATTTTTAAATGAAATTGTATATTTATTTAAAGAAAAATAGAAAATATTAAATTTTAATGGTTAATTCATTGTTTAAAAAAAATGTATTATTTATCTTCATGGTATTTAAAAGAAGAAGATAATGAGAAAGAATTAAAATAATTCTTAATCTCTTTATCTCCCCTCTATTTTGAGAAGATTATATATTACTCTTTAGAAATGGATCCCTAAGCTCTCTATCTTTTCGAAAAAGCTAGAAAGCTACATTTATAATGATTAATTAAGAAATCAAATTGAAATATTTAAAATGATTGGTAACTATTATTTTAAGAGAAATATTATTTATTTTTTTTAAATGTATTAAATCAGTAACAATTAAAATAATTATTATTGACTATTAGATCAACTTATTATTCAAGAAAAATTATGATATTTAAAATAATTTATATATAATTGTTAAGTAAGTAGACTTTTACTATTATTAAATATCTTATGTTTTATGTGATTAACTTTTTTCTTACATTTATTAAACTCTTCTTTTAGAAAATAAAAAAAACAATTTTAAAATCATATTTTAAAATAAATTTATAAAAACCAATACATATATAATTTGATGGAACAAATAAAATTAAAAGGTTTGGAATTTCTTTATTGAAATTTATGTTATTTTCTAATAATCTATATATTAGATTTCTAAAATACCTTTCTACCTTTATTATATTAGATTTCTTAAACATTTTTATGCGGGCTAGAATATTTTTATGGCATTAAATCCTAAAAAAACATTATTTTAAGTTAAATTTTATGATAAAATACAATAGAAATACAAATATATTTCTTATATTTTAAAAAAATCATTATATTATTTAATTAATTTTGTTATACATAAATATTCCAAGCTTTAGTATAAGAAAGGAAATATTTTTATTATTTGTACAATTAGAATATTTCAACAACATTCTATAGATAAGATTTTTTCCACACCACAAGAACCAATACATATACATATAGTGAATAAGATATTATAGTATGGTGAGAAATTAGTGACATAAGTAAGACTTATTAATTCCAATACCAACATCCCTTACTATTTTTGAAACTTTACAAGCTACTATTGCATGAAGATGTAGGCCAATTACAACCCAATATTATCGCCACCATTAACACTTGCAATGTTTCATTCCCTTTGTAGAAATATTATGTCAAACTTCTAAATTTTGGATATCCCCTAAAATATTAAATAGCAGTATCAATATCCATATGGAATAACCCCAATGAAGTACAATTTCTTCAATCCTCCAATATTCCAAATTATTTAAACAAAGCATCCATCTTGAATTGAACCTAAATATCTCTTTCTAACAATGGAAATACAATTTCACTTCAACATTACTTTTTCCACTTCTAATTATGAAGATTGATTTTCAACTATTTCACTAATAAAAATAATATTAATACATATGCAATAATTAATCAAATATCTTGTACTAAATTTGATATAAGTAACACAACCATATAAATTACATGGTTGATTTTGTGTTAATGCACTATTTGATGTGAAGTTATTGGTTTAATTCCCCTTGGTTGATATATTGGACATGATGAAGGTTTAATATCACCAAGCTTACAAAAAAAATAAATTAACATATAAGTTAAAAATATGTAAATAAAAAACATGGAACACTATTAACCATGGACATTATTAATTTGTAAATAAACTTTGTTACAATACCATGTCTTATCAATATCATATGCCAAAAAACCATAAGTCAATTCATATGAAATTTGTTCATATGATATAGTTTTAATTAATGAATTTAATTTGAGGGGGAAAAAACATAAATACTTCAAAAATAAATGTCAAATTCTTATTTTTTTATAATATTAAGATATTAATAACATTTTATGGAGTAAATTCTACCCATCAATAATTATAATTAAAATTGTGAAATCTAATAATTATTTAATAATTAAGTTGATTGGCAAGCAATATATTTTAATTAATAATTAAATTGAAATCTTAAGCAAGCTTATTCTAAGGATGCATGTCATTTGGAAAACTACTAGTAAGCAGAGAAAATTATTTTAGTGGAATCTGACTCATTTTTTCTTTAAAATTATAACGAATAAGAAACTTATCCAATAAAGTTCTGTTTGAGATGACATAAATACGAGCCAATAAACAAAATCTTATTAAAAATTTACACTATTTTTTGAAGCAAAATTATGACCATTAACACTTCTTCCTAAATAAATAACTATACCATAAATAAATAACTATATTGTTTAATTAATAAAAACCCTTTAAATTAAAAAACAAAATAAAATAAAGTCAATACCTAGTTTCATCCCATCTCTTAGAATTCTATTATAATGCACCCTGGCCGAAGATATTGGACTGGAGGGAGAAACATCCTTCCATATTGGATCTAATAACAACGGCTCTTCCTACTTCCATATTGGATCTAATAACAACGGCTCTTCTAATCTAATAAGGGTGCCTCTTCCTTTGAATTCAACCAAATCAACAACAATTAATACTAGATTCCTGGAAATGCAATGAAAATTAATATATGGAAAACCCTATAATGGATAAGAAACATTTGGAATGTTCACATGAGCTTTCACATACAAAGATAATTGCAGTGCAAAGGAAGTCCTCATTCGCAAACACCCCTTTATGGGATGAACGAGGCCATTGGAAGGGATGGAGCTTGAATGAAATATCACGGTATCTAACACACTTGGTTGCAATATTTAGAAATAAGTTGATCAGATGTGCCCACAGAGCTAGAACGAGGAAGACGCAATTTGGCAGGATATTCTCACGAACCCAATGTTAATCCAAAAGTAAACATAAATACCTCCAAAATATTTTTTAGTAAACGCTCTACGAACCTAATAATTAATAATCCAAAAGTGAGCATCTCTTGTTCGCTATTAGCACACAAAAAAATCTTGAGAACTGAAATCGCTAGAAAAGAGGAATACAAGGACGTTTGGCAGTCCTGAATTTTAAGCCACCAGAAGAATTGGTAGTACATATTTTCCAGCAATACCCATATGCAAAAGTGGGTTGGGCTGAAGTCCTCTAAGTCAATGTATAACAAAGACACTAGTATAAGTCAATGTATAACAAAGTTCACTCGCCTAATGACCTCTTCGTGTCTTTTTATTCTTTGCTTAAATTCTACTTCTATTTCTGTTTCTAGGCAAGCCGAACCTAAAAAGCATTTGGGAGGCCTTCCCAAATTTTATTTCTGAGCAAGTTTTGCGTGCGAGAGATTATGTAATATTTTAAATTACACTCAACTAGCTTCATTTACACTCAACTATCTGCATCAAAGACTATGAAGCATTACTAATCTGTAAAAATATGATCTCAAAAATTCATTAAATTTGACTAAAATCTCTACTCTTTCGAACATGAATGTTTAACCAAATAGATTAACTTGAGAAACATCATTGTAACTATTGAATGTAGGGTTTATGCATGGAATAGGTTTAGAGTTTTTGGAAAAGCTAGGGTGCATTTTGGTGAATAAAAATATATATTTTAAACATTAGCAATTTTTAAGCATTCAAGATGTTTGAGGGCTTATATATATTTTTATCACGGGTTTAAACAAACTCTTAATCCAGCTCATGTGTAACCTAAAAAAACTCTCAATAGAACTGGATTGAGTCTCTATTTGGCATTATAATGTGCAGTGGGCTCACTTTTGCAGAACACCACCCAAAGAAGTGTTCCACCAAGGTGTTTACCTACTTGATTGACTGATTTGGGGCTGGATGGAGCAATGACCCATCAACATCTCTGAAGTTGAAACCAAACACTATCTATAAGCCAAAGTAAGTTTCTTATCATATATTTTCTTGCAAAAGAAATAAATTAATTTGAGATGAAAGTCCACTATACAAAAACAATGAAAACCACAAGGAGAAAACCTTTGAAAGAAAAACAACCAAAAAACCATTAAGAAAACATCTGAAAACCAAAACAAAATCCTAGAAAACAACAAAAGAACCCCAAATTATTTAAGTTCCTTTTAGTTTATTATATTCATTGAATAAGTTTTCAATAATTACAATGATAGCATATTTATTATCATTTTGTTTCTAAATTTGGATTGTAAAACTTTTTTCCCTAACTATTTTATGTTTTGAAATTTTTCTTAGAAATTAGTTAAACAAATTTTCAAAATATTAGTTTCTTCCTTCTGTCTATTTAAAAATGTAGCTAAATTCAAAGAAATTTTACAAAAAATTTGCTAAATAACTTAAAATATAAAATTGCCTCAAACAAAAATCAATAAATAAACAAACAAAAGTTAATATTAATATAACTGATATAATGCTAAATAAACATTATATTTACAAATAATTTTTTTTGTTATTCGAATTTAGAGTTTACTTTATATTTAATTATCTTTTAATAATAAATATATGACTACATTAGTTTTTAATTAAATTAATAAATACAAATATTATCATTAAATCTAAAAAAAATATTAATTCTAATTAATTTTATTAACCATGAAATTAATTAATATAAAACATCATTGTATAACAACACAAAATTAATATATTTAAAGAGCTACTATATATAACTATAATATAAGCATTTCAAAGATATATAAAATTCATAACCGTAATATAATTATAATATAATAAAAACTAAATTATATAAATTGATAAATATTGTATAAAAAAACATGCACATATCATTTAAAATAACTTAAATGGTAGCACATAAACATATCATATATATAACATGGCACAAAACATGTATATAGAAAGTCACATAACTATATATTATAACAATATATAACCTATCATTCATATATATAACATCATTATAAACTATTATGCATTATATATAACATAATATTATAGCTATAACAATTAACATATAATTATGTATTGAAATTTCAAAAATGTATTATTCATTTATATATTAAATCCAATATGGAAAACTCATTTAAAGTGAAAAAAAAAAAACATTTTGACTCTTTTTAATTTATATTATATTGTTTCATTATGTAGTGTGTTGTATCAATAACATTATTTTCATGTGCTTATAATTAGTTTTTTTGTGTGTCAAGTCAAATATTGTAAGAAATTAAAGTCTATTAGAGTATTTGGTTGGTATAAAATTTTATTAGTTTTTTAAACAAGTTTATTTCAATCTTTTACATATATATTTGTTGTATGAATAAAATGCAATATTTCAAAATGGGAAAAAGTGTGTACTTATATTTGATCACTCATTTTGATTGTGTTTACATGGAACTCAATATTTCTATTGCTAAATTATAAAAAAATGGACTTTAAAGTTTAGGACTCTATGCTAGATTATTCTACTTGAGTTTACAAATTATCTTCTTGTCACTGTTTTTTCTAAGTCAACATATTTTTCTTGGATTATTTTATATGTATCGTATGTGATAGTACAATAGTTTAGTCAACATTTTTTTTATATTATTTTATTGTATCAAATATGAATTATTTTTAATATGCAGAGCCGTCATCAAAGTGTCGGGGGTCTTCTATAAATAGTGAGGCTCATGATAGGTCACGTAGCCTAACGAGAGTGTATGTTCCATTCATGGATCTTGGCTTTTGCACTAGCCATATTGTGAGAGGCAATGTTTCTATTTTTATTGATAATTATATTACACATAGTGGATCATCTTCATGTGCTATATGTGTATATTTAAATCCTCTTTAAACTTTGTGTGTTTATATCTTGAAATTGGTTTTAATTTTTTTAAATCACCTTCAACTAATGTGTTTGAATTTAATGTACATGTTATTATGCTTATGTCTTGTTATATATGTGTTAAATTATGTTTATGATTTGTAAACCCTCAGTAGGAGGAAGATGAGGTTCACAATGCAACATCCATCCATTCATGGCATGATTCTACAAATAGGATCACACTGGAGGATGTTACAACCCGACATACATGGATTACACGAGAGGTGTGTAAAATAACTACAAGTTCACCTACTAGGCATATTTTTTCTTTGATGTTGGATACCATTGACAGGTTGATCGATACATAATGGAGTGTGGGCCCACAAAGTCACCTCGTACATTCCATACAAAGGATTATGAGGTAGGAAGTTAGAAGCCCACATGATTAATAGTTGGTGAAAGAGGCCACTAAGAACATTCATGTTCATGGGGAGTTGTTCAACATCCTTCTAGAGCATATTTCTAGACATCGAGGTCTGATTCCACTAAGATATTTTAAGAATATTGATGCAGCCACTTTTATTTATGATCGATTATTTGGAGCCTAAGGTGAACTCCCCCACCATGAAGAGGTCCCATTTACTACCTTTCTTCATATACATGTATGTGTCGTGACCTCTATTGGAATTATGATGCATGTGTTGTACTTGATGGAAACCCACTTGTAGTAGAACAACTCACTTGTATATTGTAACTAGATGAATCTAAAGGAGAGATATCATATGTGACAGAATGCATGGAACTTGTGTTTACACATGTGACAAAATGCAGGTTAGTTCAAAAGAATCATTTGAGAAGTAATATGTCAAATTATAGTGTAATAGGTCTATTCAGAGAACAGGGCATTAGCATAGAAGAACAAGAAGATGGAAATAAGGTCTACTGATCACAGTAAAGAAGGTAAAGGGAAAGGTTGATGTAAAGCAGTTTAAGAAGTATATGGAGGTCCACTTAGTCAAAATAGCATATACATGTTGGTCCACAGAACGAAAAGAGTGTATACATATACACGCACTTCCACAAGAGGAAAAGCGCTTATATATTGGAAAACCAAGGTTTTTGTCCAAGGTATTTTGGTCCAAGGTATTGGTCCAAGATATTTGGTCCGAGGTATTTGGTTCGAGGTATTGACCCTAGGTATTTGGTCCAATGTATTAATCCTAAGTGGTTTTGCTCTGAGGTATTGACAAAGGATCTAAATATATAAGGAGGAGGAGGTCAAAGGGCTAAGTGCACAAGGAATGAATATCTTATGAAGTGTTAGATCAAAAGAAAATATGCATGTTATGGGTTTTTGATGCTTTGCTCGATCTGAGCTTAGTATGCACCTAAGTGTTTGATGATGGATGAGACCTAATGATGGATTGAGATCATAACGACTTACCATTATCAAATCTAATAATGGATGGGCTAGATCTGATTGCTAACATATGTTTTATCCTTTATAAATGATGATCTGGGTATGTCTAAAGTTGGGAGTTGTAGCAAAGTTATAAGTAAGTATTTGCAGATCTATACGCTGGTTCACTTTGGTCAAGATGCATATACACGGTAGTCCTGCTCTTCCAAGTAGCGTATGCAAAAGAAAATCTTGATTTTCAAGGAAAAATGATGTATCAGATCAGTGATGTTGTTTCATTTTTGTCTGTCAATGAATTCTTCCTAGATTTGAATGTAAAACTCAATGCATAAGGAGGTTGGCATTTGATTGGTTGATTTTATAAGTGAGAAGAAATGATCTCTATTGTTTCCTATGTAAGTCTCTATAATTTGATAGTAGATGTTTAGTATATTGCTAGTTGGTACATATTTGATTCAAAAGTTTATATTTGCAGTAGTTTTGAAGGTATACCCAGGTTTTATTAATGGAAATAGTGTAAACACGTAGTTTCGGTTCAGCCAAGTAGCATTTACATTTAGATACAGGGCTTTTGAGGTTACAGCTTGATCTAAATGATGATGCATAGTTCTGGGTTAAAATCTGTATACTAGCTACAGTGGTCTATCCATTCGAGTTGATTCGTTGAATTTGATTATGTTTGAATGAATTGTTGATTTAGTTGTGTCATAGGTTCAGTGATGGTTTGATTTATTTGTTCAATGATTGTTTTATGTCATAGGTTTCACTGATTGATTCATTGAGAGATTGATGATTGAGTGTCAGTGATTGGTTGATTTAGTTGTGGTTGATTGAAAGAGTGATGATTGAGTTTTAGTGATTAGTTGGTACAGATGTATTTTATGGTTGTATTACAGTTATGATTTTGAGCTTCAATGTTTTTGATGGGTCGAGTATGAAAATTGGATGAAACATGGCCTTCAAATTGTGGTGTTGTGTTCCAAGAGTATCCAGTCTAAAAATTTATGAAATGTGGTCCGTCGAGGAAGAGAGAAGTTCGTAGCCTTATGTAGGCCAGCACCTACGTACTGGTAAAAATATCAGCTAGTACAAGATCCAAGGAGTTGGAGCTCCCTTCAAACAGTAGCTAGAAAATTAGTGAATGTTGGAGACTTTTGTACGTCGACGCCTATGTACTAGTAAATGGATCGACTAGTACAAGAGCTAGGGGGTTGTAGCTCCCTTCCAATAGAAGTTGGAGAATGAGAGAAGGTTTTTTCCTTCTACAGGTGTTTTCCTGCAAACTAGTATGAGTCTAAACCACTACAAGATTGTAAACAAGTTTTTCTTATATTAAAAGAAGATAGCAGTAGGTGGCTTTTGTCCTGCATTAGGTTTCCACCTTAAATCGGGGTGTTCATGTGTGTTTCTTATGTGTGATTGTGTTTTATGTTATTACTACACATGGTTACTGTTTATATAGTTAATGAAGTACTAATGCACTAATTAAAGACCAACATATAATGAATCACCTGAATCATAACTTTGTTGGATATGTGTGGGTTTCCTTAAATACAATTGCATGTACATGTGAGTTACCTTCATTGAAGTATCATATATAAATGAAACTATGAAAAGAAAAAGTTATTGATATGACTAATACTGATTCACCCCCCCTCTCAGTGTTATTTCCAACAATTGGTATCAGAGTAGGTCCTTTGGTAGAAGCTTGATTGCTTGAAGGTGATCCGTAGTAACAATGGGAAAGAAACTAAAGAAGAAATCACCTCAAAATAAGAAGACATCTCAAAGGAATTGTGACAATGGGAGAGATGATAGGCCTTTATGTAGAAGAAACTCTTAAGATTCAGAATCACCTTAGAATGAAGATGAACAAGCAAAAGAACTATTAGCTATGAATTTGTTGTCCTCTGGTGATACATTTCTCTGTTCATTTGAAGATAATGAAAGTGACAATGAAACAACTGAATTTTCTTTTATGGGTGAAAGAGAAAGAAATCAAATAGAGGCAGAATTTCAAAATCTCAGAGGCACAATTAGAGATCAACAAGATCTATTGGAAAAAAGCGAGTGTGCCTACAGAGAAGAAGTTACCAGCTTAAAAGCTCACTTGGAGGAAGGAAACAAAGTAAGGAAGCAGTACAAGGAAAGGAAGGTCAATGTCAAAATCTATAGGATGAAGTGACATCATTAAGAAATGAAGTAATTGAAAAATGTACAACAATCAATAGACTTAAAAATAGATCTCGTTACTATGAAAGTCTTAAAGCCAAGATCGTCTCTCGAAAAGAAGATCTTGAAAAATCAAAAAAGCAGAATGAGGAACTACCTCAAGCAGATGAAGAACAAGAAAATGAGATTCTCAAATTAATGCAATAGGTGGAAGAAGCAAGAAAGGTTGAAGAAATATTGAAGAATCAATATCTGAAAAAGGAAGAGCAATATGAGGTTGAGGTAAATATCCTAAAAGGTAAATTAGACGAAAAGGATAAATTGTTACGATTTCAAGACAATACTAAAATTTCAGATAATAATCTTAGTATTTCAAGGTCTCCTATCATCAGAAATGATCTTATTTTTCATGAATCTCTTGAAGGTGAATCTAGCTCACAAGGTGAGGAAAGGAACTCTAATGCAAAAACTGAAATGCTCAACAAGGAGATGAGAGGACAACCCCATCAACAACCAAGGAATGAAAATCTTTAAGGAAAATCTTTTACTCCTAACTATGGAAGTGATAGTCGATTGTTTCCTCCGATGAATAATGTTGAATCTTTTATATGTCATAATTTTGGACATGTTGGAATGAGATGCAGAAGTAGAATGGTTCAAGACCATCATACAGAAAGATCATCAGCTTCCAGGTACTTTAATGGATATTGTTTTTATTGCAATATGTTTGGTCACAAAGCCATTAACTGTTATAGAAGAAATATGAAACATGTAAGATGTTATCCATGTAACAAGTTTGGACATATAGCAAAGGAATGCAGGAGTAAAGTTCAGGCACCATACCAAAAGGAGAAAGCATCATCACACTCAAAGATATGGAAGAAGAAGGAAGTACAATCAGAAAGAGGTGGCACATAATAGTATACAGACATAACAGACTCAGGGGGAGCTAAAAGTGTGAAACTTAAGTGTCCTAAATCTCATACGCAAGTTTCATGAAGACAAGTTGGATATATATGCGAGTCATAAGCTTCACAGTCGTGTATATGTTGATTTAATGAAGAAGCAGTGGGAGAGACTCAGAAAAATGGTTTGATATGATTCAAACAATTATCAATTATCTTTTCTGTCTTAACGTTTGATGAATATAGTATGTGGATGTTATTTAGAAGTTCTTTTTGATCCTCATAAGTTGTTGATGACTTGATGTATATCTGATTCATGATGATTCCTTGATATTTCTTACTGATATATGCAATGATCAGATTTGACAATGAATAGGTGGCACATGTTCAGGGGGAGAATATGTTATGCTTCTAATGATGCATTTTTGGCATTATGTTTAGAAGTCTTTGGTACCTAATGATTCTTATCAATGGTGATGATGCTTATTTGGCTAAAGTGTTTAAATGATACATCATGCTATGTTAAGGTTATGAGTTTCCCATGAAGAAATCTCAGATGATACTTGTATTGCTTGGGGTTACATATTTGTTATTCAGATCAAATTTATGGATGATTGTTGATGACTTTTGATGATGCATATAGTACATATATGTTTCTTACATAGTGATCTTCATAAGGACAAGGAGAAGTACAAAGCTTGAGTACACAACTTTATTATTTGATGATGAGTCACTCATTTCTTTTATGTTGGTGTCATAATTCCTTCAAAGATGCATAAAGTTCATATGGTGTAGTTATGATGTAGGATTCTTATAGTTCTCGGCTCTCGCATGGTTGTTGTTGTTGATGGTATCAAGAAATCTTGAAAAATGACCATGAGCTCATGGTTTTCTAGATACATAGTTGATGGATACACATTATGTTGGATACATGGATGATTACTTAAGTTTCATATTGAAAAATATCGTTGGTTGGCCAAGAGAATGGTGTTATTGCAGGTCTCATGAAGACATAGGTATTTAAACACATGGATATTCGTAGACATGGCTTACTTAGTCACATAATGATGATAAATTCTTACCTTATGATCATTGGTTGATGCTTATCAGATGTGAAATGTTTCTTAGTGATGATACATGGTTGATATTTTGAGGGTTCTTGTGGAAAGATCATGTAGTTCTTGATGATGATGCTATGATCATAGATGATGACTATGGTGTTTTCACATACATATGATATGATTTTGTGTTACTGCTTTGAGATATGACATATGCTTAGTTGATTCATGGAATATTTTGGTAAGGATCTTCCTACTAAGGAAACAGAGCAAGTTGATCTTGATTAGATTAAGAGGATGAGTAGATATATATATATATATATATATATATAGCATAGGTTGTGAGAGGTTGATGATAATTACATTGTCATATCTTGGGAACTAATGATGGACATATACAGGTTGCTCATATATTCACTAAACCACTACCCAGAGAAACATTTGAATATCTCAGACAAAATTTGGGAGTAGTTGTTGCATCATCCTGCTATTAAATATAGTTCAAAGGAAGGTTACTATACGTTGGTTTCATGAAGTATAGTTGCGTATACATGTAGGTTTCTGTGGCTGAAGAAGCATATATGCTTTTTTGATGAGAAAAAATATGGGTGAGACTCTGATATGGGTGTTGTGTCTGATGTTGATGAATATAGTCTTACGATATCTTCTTTTCATTACCTTTTATTTGACTAGCAAAGATGTCTTGATGAATGTCTTGTTTACAATGCACAGGTATCACAGGTTTGGGGGGAGCATTACCCTTCACTTGCATTTTGCATTGTTGGCGTTATGGTTGTTGAGTCCAGCTATGGCTTGAGCTATTTATATCATTTGTTTCTTAAGTTATGTAAAAGTCTACAGTGTGATATGACTTCTCATACATTTGAATGAGTCCTATTGGACAAGTGATGTAATTTGTATCCCCACTTTGCATGGGATGGATGATGTAATATTTATTGTACTTATGTCATGTATAAACAATTTTTATATCCCCATTTGACTGGGAGATTGATGTATGTATGAGTCATTGGTGATAATAAGGTCAAAATCACATAGTTGAGTTATAGAGTCATGTTATTCTTTTCGAAAATATTTTTGTAGACTTTGCATGTTCTCAAGGGGAGCATGGACAATTTAGTTCTTCATATCATGTATAAAGGGGGAGCTTAATCATACAATTCAACATGTGCCTAGGGGGAGCATGATCAATATTCAGCTGTTCAAATATGAAAGTATTCATTTTGGTCAACCCTTTGCCCTTGATATGAAAGGGGAAGAATATCTTGGTCTGCCCTTTTCCCTTGATGTCAAAGGGGGAGAGTATTTTGTTGTTGCTTGTTATCTCTAACAATTTCTACATCTTGCAGTAATCAACACCAACATGGTTGCCATCACGTCCAAATGGGGAGATTGTTGGCATTATGATGCATGTGTTATACTTGATGGCAACCCACTTGTAGCAGAAAAACTCACCTGTATATGGTAACTAGGTGAATCTACATAACTAGATGAATCTATAGGAGAGATATCAGATGTAAGCATTTGACCCATTCAACCATAGGCAACCATTTGACCCATTGTGTCTATTTATCAGATGCAAAGAAACGAAGATATCCTTCCAATCATTTTTTTACTATCTCAATTTTCCCATCAGATTGAGGATGATAAGATGAGATATGAGCTAACTAAGTACTAAGACAAGAAAATAATTTTGTCCAAAAATTTCCAATGAAAATGGGATCTCCGTCACTTACAATAATCTTTGTATTTCCATGTAGCTTTTTAAATTCTTCCATAAATGTAGTAGAAACTGTACTGGCTTTAAATGGATGTGATAATGCACAAAAGTGTGCATACATGGTAAGTCTGTCAACTACCACCATTATGACACTCTTTCCCTCAAACTTGGGTAAACCTGTGATAAAATCCATTGAAACCTTCTCCCAACGTTGGCTTGGAATGGATAAAGGTTGTAATAGACTCGATGTCTTAATTGTTTCAACTTTATTTTGCTAGCAAACCAAACATTCTGCCACAAACTTTTGAATATCTGATTTAAGGCCCTCTCAAAAAAAATTCCTTCTTAACCCTGTGGTAAGTTTTTAAAAATCCTGAGTGCCCTCATAAGGGAGAAGTGTGAAATTTCATAAGAATCTTTTGTTTTAGCTGGGAATTCTTACAGAGGTATAAGCGATCTTTGTACCATAACAATATCTGACGTACTAGAATCTTGTTGTAACTTTCGAATAAGTGCCCACAATTCTTCGTCATTCTTCCATTCCTCCCTTGCTTTGTTTATCCAATCTGGTTGAATAATAGAAATGGCGCACAACAATGCTTCCACATCCTCATTATTTCTTGAGAGTGCATATGCCACCACATTTTGCTTCACTTTTTTGTAGAGGATTTCAAAGTCATAACCCAACATCTTTGTGACTCACTTTTGTTGCTCTTCAGAGGATAATCTTTGTTCTAAAATGTATTTACGGCTATCATGATCTGTTTTTACCTTGAAGTGTCTTCCCATTAGGTAGGGTCGCCATTTCTTAAGTGCATGGAGTATTGCCAACATTTCCTTCTCATAAATAGCTTTGTGTAAAACCTTTCCCTTAATTGGACGACTTTCAAAAGAAATGGATCTTTCATCTTGCATTAAAATAGCACCAATTCCATTTCCTGAGCATAACATTCCACAATAAAGGTTTTTGTGAAGTCTAGTGTAGCTAAGAAAGGTGCTTGGCATATTGCCTCTTTAAGATGCTCGAAGGGCTTTGTTGCTTCTGGAGTCCATGAAAATGCATCTTTCTTCAATAGTGTTGTTAGAGGTGCTGCTATTCTCCCATAATTCTTAACAAACTTGTGATAATACCCGGTCAACCCGAGAAATCCTCGCAGATGCTTTATGGATGTGGGGATTCTCATTCCTAATGCTATTTTTCTAGGGTCTACCTTAACTCCTTATGAGATACTATTGGGTCCTATTAATACTAGTGATTACCATACTATTGTAGTTGTACCCTTTATAATTATTGGTGTTGTGCCCCTGTTGTCCCCATATTGTTATTACTGTGCCCCATAGAATCCCTCTATTCTTATTTTTGTGGCTTTATATTATTATTGTTAGGTCAGTTGGGTTATATTGTGACTCCTTAGACTCCTATATATCGAAAGGAGGTTTTATCATTTGAATCATCCAAGAATTGTTCATTTGTGTAATGTAAAGGAGGTTGTCCCCTCGAAGAGGCTGAATTCTAAGGTGTTGATCTATCTTTTCTATCTTTTCTTGAGCTCGTTTCATAACATTTGGTATCAGAGCTTTCGATTCTAGGGTTTTTCTCCTCCAAATAGGTCATCGTGGCATTTTCACTATAATTTTTTTACTGCGTCGTTTCAGAAGCTAAAAAAAACCCATTTTAGAAGACATTGCATTGAATCGCAGGTTCGAATTTCAGAGCTTTTCGCACTATATTTGCAGAGATATGAACTGATGAAATTGGTCATATTTCAAAATCTTGAATTACATTCAAAACAGGTGACCTGGGGAAAATCGTCATAACTTTCTCTCTGAGCATCAGATTGAAATTTCGGAAGAAGGTGTAGAAAGAGGACGGATTGTATTTCTGTATATATATTTTTTAGAGCCAACGGTCAAAACAGGGACAAGTGGCACGTTGTACAAGTTCGCTCTACTGAGTTTGTCTATAAACAGGTCACTGTGGGATATTTGGCATAACTCTTCATTGGAGAATCCAATTGGCGTCAGACTAGTGGCATTGGAAAGAGAACACAGTGGGCTACCGCAGGTCACAATTTCAGAACTAGATGATCTGAAATTACAGAGATATATCAGAGAAAATATGAAGCTCCTACAAAGTGAAAAGATGTGTGTATTTTTTTTAAATGTTTGCTTAAGCTTGTTTTGAACAATTATTTTGAAGGAATTCAAAGGGCATAGTGAAGCATTATTATCAGATTGATGCCCCAAAGGAAGAAAATGGAAACACCTAGTAGGCGACCTCAACACTCTAGCATGACTCATGAAGAAGAGCAAGAAATGCAACATGATATATTAAAATTATGAGACCAAGTGCAACAAGTGTCACTTGCACAAAAAGGAATAGAATCTAAGATGGATTACTTCAAGGAAAATTTTAAGGATGGAAAATTTTCTTGAAGTTTAAAACATTGGCGAATCTCACTAATTCCTAATATGCAAACAATAAAATTTTTATTGATATATTTGCAAAACTATTCAAATTTATAATGATTTTATATATAGTCTCTATATAATGTTGGAAATTTTTAAGGTAAAATAATTTTATATTCTAAAATTTGGGCGAATCATATTTTTATAAAAATTGAAAATTGGCGAATTTTTTTGTGGAAAAATCATGGCAAATTAGCCCACTCGGCGAACATTAGCCCCTAAAATTTTCCATGGATTGCTTAAATAAAGGTGTAGAAGCTAAGATGAATGGTGTGGTGATGATGGAGAATTCAACCCAGGAGAAATTATTGTAAATAATAGTCATAGAGGGTCAAGCATTCTAGAAAATTATTTTCCTAAGTTACAAGTCAGTGTGATTAATTAGATGTTTCCAAAGTAAATAAATGAGAAAATAGGAAGTAGGGAGTGCTTTTAGGCATAAATCAATGGAAGTGGACCATTATGGGATAAGGAGGCTTTTCTTGTTCTTAAAACAGGAAAAGATAGAATAAAGAATCAATAGACTTTTGTATGCATTGCATGTACAGTTTAGAGGTTTTAGTTGACTAATTTTAAGATTTTTATATCATGCTAAGTTTTATAAAGTAGGAATCCTCAAAGACATTGAAGATCAGAGAGAGTGAGAGATTATGGTAGAGAATAGATTGGGTAGCCAAGGTTGTAAGTCCTCTGGAAAATTGTAAGGGCCATGAACATTGAAGATTTGGCCACAAGGAAAGGTTGTAAGTATTTATGTGCATTTGTTAATATAAAACATTGTATTTTCAGAATTGTGGGTTCGATTCATTAAGTGGTGGAATAATTTTGTAACCATATTTTAAATTGAATACATGTTTCATATAAATTGGTTGTGAATACATTGAATCAAATGCAGATGACTGTTTTTTATATGAAATTGTGTGAAATCGTGGAGTTAACAAATCAATCGATTCCAAGGAGATAGAATTCTAAATTGCGAGTGAATGTTGGAAAGAGGGCGCTATGGCATAGATATGATGAATTGGTGCTGTGAAATCACTCGACTTGTTTTATTAATCTGCCATTTCCACGATTGAGTAAGATTGATTGATGTTCTGTGCGTTGAGGAAGATTACAATGCTGTATTAAGTCGGGCGCTATCGTATCAAAGAAAAATATTGCGCCATTACATTTGTGGGTTGCGTATTCTTCAATGTTGGTTAGAGGCACAGTATATGCGTGGAATTTTTATAGTTTTTACCTGCATCTAGATCGTTGTGTATTATTTTGTATAGACAATGCATTTTATGTATTGATTTGGATCGATTCTACAACGGCTGCACGATTTCTCTTTATAATTTATTGGAGCTATGCGAACTGATTTGGAGGTCTGAGGAAGCTTGGAAATAACATGTTCCTCCCCAGCCAGTATAACCCCGTTCTTCGCCAAAATTTCAACTGCTACTCCACCATTTCCAATAGTTTCCATGGCATATTCAACCTGGTATAACCGACCTTCGGGAGAGAAGATCGTAGTCCTACTATCATATTGCCGAGACATTTTGGACAGGAAACTTTAGGGTTTTACTCGAATTCGTTCTGATGATCAGAGGCTACAAACAATTAGCAAAGATTCCACCTCTGCTCGTTGCTTCAATTAACTATCTATTGACATATGATGGACATTGATATATGGAGATGGAGAGAACAATATATATTTAGCGATGGGATATTGAGCCCATGCTATTGGATAACTAGACAGGTTCTAATGCCAAATGTGAGAAGCTACAGAGAGCGATATTTTCGAGTATGCGAGAATTTTTCCTTGGCCTATCTGAGATTCAGAAGGATAGATTAGATATAAAAAAACTGAAGGGAACATTTGTTTTATAATTTTGGAGATACGGAATAGTAATTATGAAAGGTTGTGAATCGAATAGAGTTGTAGAACACACAGATGTGTGAAATTTTCCAGAAAGTGAGTTTTTGATTTGGTTATGAGTTGAACTGCGTTCTCATATGAAGAACGTTTGAAGATCCTGGTTTATGCGGGTTTCCCTGCATCAGGTGCTATCAGAGCACGAATAGCTTTATTTGAAGATTCAATTTTTTTAGTTAAGTTAATTGCATGTATGTTAGTTTTTTGGAACTGACGAATGTTGAAGCACAGAGATGCAGTGCAGTTGAGAAGTGAAACAAGATCATGCAAGATCTTAAAGGCATAGTGAAGAAATCTCAGCGGGAAGAAGTAGATCACAGCTAGAGTGCAGTGATAAAGGAGTCAAGCAAGGGATTCTAAGTGAATGGGGCAAAACCTAAAGATTCAATAGAGGTTGAATAAATTTGTAGATGAGAGAAGCCTACAGGAGCAGTAGAGGGTTCTCTAAAGGTTCCAGTAGAGGACCAACGATTACCAAAAGACTAGATCCAGAGGGAAGGATTGGTGAGGTAAGTGGCAGCAAGAGAGTTTATTGTGGTACAGGCTTCATAAAACATATAGGTGAGGAACTCATGGCGAAGGAGATGACTACTGAAGGTCATAAAGGAAAGAGCAGAGGCTCAGAAAGAGGCCACAGAAGAAGGAAGGAGAAATATGCCAAGACAAATGGCATAAGACAGCAGTTGACTCAGGAAGAGTATGGGAAAGAGAAAGTTGAGATAGCAATTCATATTGAGCTATTGATGGATTTGTTACGGGAAAATGTGAAAAACCAGAGACATGGTTTACTGATGAGGAAAAGAGTGAAGTGGCAGAGGCTACAACAGAAAATAGATTTGCAGATAAGCATGCAGTTAACAGGGGAGCTGAGGAAGCTGGAGCAGATAATGGATGTACAGTTGAGACGGGAAGAACTCAGAATAGCTGAGTTAGAAGAGGAGGTTTCCATTAGTGAAATAATGGAGGAATGAGTCAAGACAGAAAAATCTTGTGATTTAAAAACTAATGAGTTATGCATGTTTACAGGTATAGAACAGGGAGATGAACAAGCTTTAGAATTTGTCCAAGAAGAGTTGAATCTGAAGGCTGTTCAGATCGATGATGAAAAAATGAAGACGAAGGAGTCTAATCAGAATGTTGGATTAGTTGATGATTGGTCAAAAGCTGTTGACGGTATAGAAAATTATGTGAGGTTTCCAAGATCTACTCCTAATGAATTTTTTGAATTGTATAGAAAATTACATCTCCGGAGAAGAGAGTTGGAGAGACAGAGGACTTATGTGCTGAAATATTTGCTAGAGACATCTAAACTAGAGAAAAAAGTTGCAGATGAAATTGTAGGTGATGAGCCAAAGCATGTTGTAGAGGGACAGTAAGTTTGGGAGGTAGCAACATCTATGGCGACAGTGGCAGCAACATCCATAGTGACATCTAGAGCAACATGTGGGGTGACATTTATGGTGGCAGCTGAGACAACAGTGATAGCAATAGAAGAGGCACTGATGCCTTATGATTTTTATTCTAACAATTGCTTTGTGAGTACAGGTCTAAAAGAAGATGCTGGAGAAAATCTATTAGACGGAGAAATTGAAATGATGAGGCGGATGATGATGAAGGAATTCCGGAAGAGACCAACAATAATAAAACAAAAGGAGAGCAGCAAAAGGAAGACAGCAGAAGATTGCAAGAGTACAGCTAGTGGAGCAAAGAAGCATAAAGTGTGGAGACCTGGAAAAGAACAAGAGACAGAAGCAGCGGCAAATGGAAAACTGCAACACAAGATATGGGATCCAGGAAAACCTCGATCTGAACACATGATCAGGAGATCATGAAATTTTTCTACCTTGGGAGTCTGATGCGGGAGGATTCAACCCAGGAGAAATTATTGTAAATAATAGTCATAGGGGGTCAAGCATTCTAGAAAATTATTTTCCTAAGTTACAAGTCAGTGTGATTAATTACATTTTTCCAAAGTAAATAAATGAGAAAATAGGAAATAGGGAGTGCTTTTAGGCATAAAGCAATGAAAGTGGATCATTATGGGATAAGGAGGCTTTCCTTGTTCTTAAAATAGGAAAAGATAGAATAAAGCATCAATAGACTTTTGTATCCATTGCATGTACAATTTAAAGGTTTTAGTTGAGTGATTTTAGGATTTTTAGATCATGCTAAGTTTTATAAATTAGGAATCCTCAAATACATTGAAGATCAGAGAGAGTGAGAGAGTGTGGTAGAGAATAGATTGGGTAGCCAAGGTTGTAAGTCCTCTGGGAAATTGTAAGGGCCATGAAAATTGAAGATCTGGCCACAAGGAAAGGTTGTAAGTATTTATTTGCATTTGTTAATATAAAACAGTGTATTTTAAGAATTGTGGGTTCGATTCATTAAGTGGTGGAATACTTTTCTAACCAGCTTTTAAATTGAATACATGTTTCATATAAATTGGTTGTGTATACATCGAATCGAATGTAGTTGACTGTTTGTTTTATATGAAATTGTGTGAAATCGTGGAGTTAACAAATCAATCAATTACAAGGAGATAGAATTCTAAATTGCCAGTGAATGTTTGAAAGAGGGCGCTATGGCATAGATATGGTGAATTGGTGTTGTGAAATCACTGAACTTGTTTTGTTAATCCTCCATTTCCACGACTGAGTAAGATTGATTTATGTTCTGTGCGTTGAGGAAGATTCAAAGCTGTATTAAGTCGGTCGCTATCGTATCAAAGAAAAAGACTGCACCATTACATTTGTGGGCTGCGTATTCTTCAGTGCTGGCTAGAGGCAGAGTATACGCGTGGAATTTTTATAGTTTTTACCTGCATCTAGATCACTGTGTGTTATTTTGTATATACAGTGCATTTTATGTATTGATTTGGATCGATTCTAAAATGGCTGTACGATTTCTCTTTATAATTTATTGGATCTATGGTAACTAATTTGGAGGTCTGAAGAAGCTTCGAAATAACACGTTCCTCCCCAGCCAATATAAGCCCGTACTTCACCAAAATTTCAACTGCTGCTCCAACATTGCCAATAGTTTCCATGGCATATTCAACCTGGTATAACCGACCTTCGGGAGAGAAGATCGTAGTCCTACTATCGTATTGCCGAGACATTTTGGACAGGAAACTTTAGGGTTTTACTTGAATTCGTTCTAATGATGAGAGGCTACAAACAATCAGCAGAGCTTGCACCTCTGCTCGTTGTTTCAATTAACTATGTATTGACATATGATGGACATTGATATATGGAGATGGAGAGCACAATATCTATTTAGCGATGGGATATTGAGCCCATGCTATTGGATAACTAGACGGGTTCTAGTTCCAAATGTGAGCAGCTACAGAGAGCGATCTTTCCGAGCGTGCGAGAAGTTTTCCTTGGCCATATCTGAGATTCAGAAGGATAGATTAGATATAAAAAAATTGAAGGGCGCATTTTTTTTTATAATGTTGGAGATACAGAATAGTAATTATGTAAGATTGTGAATCGAATAGAGTTGTAGAACACACAGATGTGTGAAATTTGCCAGACAGTGATTTTTTGATTTGGTTATGAGTTGAATTGCATTCTCATATGAACAATGTTTGAAGATCCTGGTTTATGTGGGTTTCCCTACATTACGTGGAAGCTAATATGGATGATTTGAAGATAGATTTGAAGACAGACATGGAAGAATTGAAGATAAATATGAATAAGTTGCTACAAGAAATGGTCACTAAGGGTGAAAGGGTAGTAAAGAAAACTCATGATGAAAACAAAAGAGATGTTAATCATGATTCCATAGACTCTAATGTTGGATCGAAGACCCACCATATTCCAAAGATCGATATGAGGAAGTTTGATGGCAAGGATCCCACAACATGGATATTACAGATGGTGCAAGTTTTTGATCTCAATAATGTGCAAAACACACAAAAGGTACGTATGGAAACTTTATATTTGGAACCAAATCAGTTTGTATGGTATCAATGGCTTTTCTCTCATAAACAATTTATCACTTGGGAAACTTTTATGGAATAATTGATAGCACATTATGAGGATACAAAAAGCAACACTTTTTTTAGCCAATTGATAAGTCTCAAACAAAAGAGTTCAATAATGGAGCACATTGAGGAGTTCCAAAAATTGAACATAAGGGTAAAATATATTCGAGAGGAGCATAGGATTGATGTGTTCATAAGGTCTTTAAAGGATAATATCCAACATGATGTTCACCTTTGGGAACCTGATTCATTAGAAAAGGCATTCAAGTTAGCAAGAAAAATGGAAAGAAAAATTATGCCAACTAGGAAGCATACCACTCACATCTATAAAGACGGAAGTGTTGTTTCCGCTAGTCTTCCACAACCTATAAGGTTGACACCACAACACTTGGAAGAAAAAAGAGCAAAAGGGTTTTGTTACAATTGTGATAGCAAATACACTAAAGGTCATAAGTGTGCTGAGAATAAATTATTCTACATAGGTTGTGAAGAGGAAGAAGAAAAGGAGCAAGAAAGGTCAAAAGAAGAGGATATACTCTAGGAACAAAGCCTAGATGAATAAAAAATGAATCCAACCATGTATTGTAACGCATTGGAGGGAATTACCACTCCTCAAACCATCAATATAGAAGGACAAATCAAGAAGAAAAAGGTAATAGTGTTGATTGATTCAGGAAGTACTCACAATTTTATTCATTGTAAGGTTACAAAAGAGTTGAATTGCTTCTTATATACAGCACCAGAGTGTCAAGTGATGGTTGCAAATGGAGGAACAATAAATTTCTCTGGAAAGTGCAATAATATCAAGCTATCCATGGGAGAATATGTATTAACTAGCCCAATGCTTTGCATTCCAATGGGAGGTTCAGATGTTGTATTAGGAGTCCAATGGCTACAATCCTTAGGTACAATAGAATTTAATTTTCAAGAACATTTCATGAAAATTTCTATGGAAGGAAAGGATGTTGTATTAAGGGGTATGCAGGGAAACTGGGAAAGATAATCAGCTCTAATCGTATGACAAAGCTTCTAAAAAAGGAACGAAAAGGTGTAATTTCACAATTATGTTTGCTAGATGTTTCCACATTGGAATCATCTATTTTTCCAGATCTCCAAATAGCCTTGGACAATAATTCCAAGGTATTTGAGACTCCCAAAGGTCTCCCACATATTCGTGATCATGATCATGCTATTCATCTTATTGCAGGAAGTGTTCCTCCAAACATCATGACGTACAGATATCCCTATGCCTAAAAGAGTGAAATTGAATGTATGGTTGCAGAAATGCTAGAGGTTGGTATAATTCAGCCGAGTCAATGTTATTTCTCTGCTCTAGTAGTATTGGTGCACAAGAAGGATGGATCATGGCGCATGTGTCGAGAATATAGGGAGCTCAACAAGCTCACTATTAAAGATAATTTTCCCATTACTATAATTCATGAATTACTAGATGGATTGCATGGATCAATGTACTTCTCCCAGTTGGGTCTTCATTCAGGATATCTTCAAATCAGAATGAAGACTGAAGACATTCTGAAAATAGCATTTAGAACTAATAAGGGTCATTAATAATTTTTGGTCATGCCTTTTGGCCTTACCAATGCACCCTCAACATTTCAAGGTTTGATGAACTCAATTTTCAAAACATTCCTTATAAAATTTGTGTTAGTATTCTTTGATGATATACTAATCTACAACAAGTCTTGGAAGGATGATGTTGAACATGTTGACAGGGTGCTACAACTATTGGAGGAAAAACAATTATATGCAAAAATATCAATTGTTTCTTTGGAGTACAAGAGGTGGAATATCTGGGTCATATTGCATCTCATGAAGGAGTTAAGGTAGACCCTAGAAAAATTAATGCCATTAAGGAATGGAGAATCCCCACATCCATAAAGCATCTGCAAGGATTTCTCAGGTTGACAGGGTATTATCGCAAGTTTGTTAAAAATTATGGGAGAATAGCAGCACCTCTAACAACACTATTGAAGAAAGATGCATTTTCATGGACTACAAAAGCAACAAAGGCCTTCGGACATCTTAAAGAGGCAATGTGCAAATAACCTATCTTAGCTACACCAGACTTCACAAAAGCCTTTGTTGTGGAATGTGATGCTTCACGAAATGGAATTGGTGTTGTTTTAATGTGAGATCCCGTTTCTTTTGAAAGTTGTCCAATCAAGGGAAAGTTTTTACAAAAAGCTATTTATGAGAAGGAAATGTTGGCAATACTCCATGCACTTAAGAAATGGCGACCATACCTAATGGGAAGACACTTCAAGTTAAAAACGGATCATGATAGCCTTAAATACTTTTTAGAACAAAGATTATCCTCTGAAGAGAAACAAAAGTGGGTCACAAAGATGTTGGGTTATGACTTTGAAATCATCTACAAAAAAGCGAAGCGAAATGTGATGGCAGATGCACTCTCAAGAAAGGATGAGGATGTGGAAGCATTGATGTGCGCCATTTCCATTATCCAACCAGATTGGATAAATAAAGCAATGGAGGAATTGAAGAATGACAAAGAAGTGTGGGCACGTATTCGAATGTTACAACAAGATTCTAGTACGTCAGATACGTTTAGCTGGAAAAATGATTCGTTATGTTACAAAGATCGCTTATACCTTTGTAAGAATTCCCAGCTAAAACAAAATATTCTGATGGAATTGCACACTTCTCCCTTAGGAGGGCACTCGAGATTTTTAAAAACTTACCACAGGGTTAAGAAGCAATTTTTTTGGGAGGGCCTTAAATCAAATATTCAAAAGCTTACGGCAGAATGTTTGGTTTGCTAGCAAAATAAAGTTGAAACAATTAAGACACTGGGTCTATTACAACCTTTATCCATTCCAAACCAAAGTTGGGAGGAGGTTTCAATGGATTTTATCACAGGTTTACCCAAAGTCTGAGGGAAAGAGTGTCATCATGGTGGTAATTGACAAACTTACCAACTATACACATTTATGTGCATTATCACATCAATTTAAAGCTTGTACAGTTTCTAGTGCATTTATGGAAACAAATCAAATGCTACATGGAAACCCAAAGATTATTGCAAGTGACAGAGATCACATTTTCACTGGAAATTTTTTGAAAAAATTATTTTCTCGTCTTGGTACTCAGTTAGCTCATAGCTCATCTTGTCATCCTCAATGTGATGGGCAAACTAAGATAGTAAAGAAATGTTTGGAAGGATATCTTCATTTCTTTGTATCTGATAAACAAACACAATGGGTCAAATCGTTGCCTCTGGCTGAATGGTGGTATAACACTTCCTTCCATATAGCAACAAAAATGACCCCATTTATGGCACTTTATGGGTATCAACCACCATCCATCACATCATATTTAAAAGAAAATTCTAAGTTTCAAGTAGTGGAACATCACATCGAACATCAACAACAAGTCCTCCAACTAATAAAGGATAACCTCATGTTGGCACATAATAGAATGAAACAACAGGCAGATCAACATTGCAGTGAAAGAAGTTTTGATGTAAGCGATTGGGTATTCTTAAGGCTACAACCATATAAGAAAATGTCCCTCAAGCAAGCTAAGAAGGATAATAAATTATCACCAAAGTATTATGGTTCGTATAAGGTGTTGCAAAATATTGGTACTGTGGCATACAAATTAGAGCTTCCTGTAGCTTCTCGATTGCACATAGTTTTCCATGTTTCATGTTTAAAGAAGGTTATGGGCGATAAGCTCCCAATTCAAACAATATTTCTAGAACATGACGAGGAAGGAAAAATTATGTTGGAACCAAAAGCAGTCGCAGAAACAAGAACTCAATAGCTACGCAATTAATCAACTTCAAATTATCTTGTCAAGTGGAAGAACTTATCTGCTGAAGATTCCACATGAGAGGATGATAATTTTATATAGAAGCATAAAAAACTACTCAAGCGTTGAGGAAAACACTTTTTTGAAGGAGAGGGGCATGGTTGGTCCCTATAATACTAGTGATTACCACATTACTATTGTAGTTGTACCTCTTATTAATATTGTTGTGCCCCTATTGTCCTCATATTGTTATTATTGTGCCCCATAGAATCCCACTATTGTTATTTTTGTTGCTTTATATTATTATTGTTAGGTTGGCTCGGTTATATTGTGACTCCTTAGACTCCTATATATAAAAAGGAGGTTTTATCATTTGAATCATCCAAGAATTGTTCAGATATGTAATGTAAAGGAGGTTGCCCCCTCTAAGAGGTCGAATTCTAAGGCGTTGATCTATCTTTTCTATATTTTCTTGAGCTGGTTTCATAAGACATACAATATGACCCAGATATTCCACCTCTAGTAATCCAAAGAAACATTTGGATCTTTTTGCATATAATTGTTTTTCCTCTATTAGTTGTAGCACCCTGTCAACATGTTCCACATGATCCTTCCAAGACTTGCTGTAGATCAGTATATCATCAAAGAATACTAGCACAAATTTTCTAAGGAATGGTTTGAAAATTGAATTCATTGAACCTTGAAATATTGAGGGTGCATTGGTAAGGCCAAAAGGCATGACCAAAAATTCATAATGGCCCTCATGATTTCTAAATGCTATTTTCATAATGTCTTCTTTCTTCGTTCTGATTTGATGATATCCTAAATGAAGATCCAACTTGGTGAAGTAAATTGATCCATGCAATTCATCCAGTAATTCATCAAAGACAGGAATGGGAAACTTATCTTTAATAGTGAGCTTGTTGAGCTCCCTATAATCCGGACACATGCGCCATGATCCATGCTTCTTGTGCACCAATACTACTGGAGTAGAGAAAGAACTTTGACTCGATTGAATTATACCAACATCTAGCATTTCTGTGACCATACGTTCAATTTCACTCTTTTGGGCATAGGGATATCTGTACGGCCTGATGTTTGGAGGAACACTTCCTAGAATCAAATGAATAGCATGATCATGATCATGAATAGGTGGCAGACCTTTAGGAGTCTCAAATACGTTGGAATGATTCTCAAGACTATTTGGAGATTTGGAGAAATAGATGATTCCAATGTGGAAACATCTAGTGAACATAATTGTGCAATTACACCTTTTCGTTCCTTTTTTAGAAGATTTGTCATACCATTAGAGATGATTATCTTTCCGAGTTTCCTTGCAATACCCCTTAATTCAACTTCCTTTTGTTCCACATAAAATTTCATGAAAAGTTCTTGAAAATTAAAAGCTACTGTACCGAAGGATTGTAGCCATTAGACGCCTAATACAACATCAGTACCCCCCATTGAAATGGAAAGCTTGGGCTAGTCAATACATATTCTCCCATGGATAGCTTGATACTATGGCACTTTCCAGGGAATTTTATTGTTCCTCCATTTACAACCATCACATGACACTCTGGCATTGGATATAAGAAGCAATTCAATTCTTTTGCTACCTTACAATGAATAAAATTTTGGGTACTTCTTGAATGAATCAACAAAATTACCTTTTTCTTCTGGATTTGTCCTTCTATATTGATGGTTTGAGGAGTGGTAATTCCCACCAATGCATTACAAGATATGGTTGGATTTATTTTTTCTTCATCTAAGCTTTGTTCTTGGAGTATATCCTCTTCTTTTGAACTTTCTTGCTCCTTTTCTTCTTCCTCCTCACAATCTATGTAGAATAATTTCTTCTCAGCACACTTATGACCTTTAGTGTATTTTCTATCACAACTGTAACAAAGCCCTTTTTCTCTTTTTTGTTCCAATTATTGTGGTGTCAACCTTATAGGTTGTGGAAGACTAGTGGCAACAACACCTCCATCTTTATAGTTTTGAGTGGTATGCTTCCTGGTTGCCATAATTTTGCTTTCCATTTTTCTTGCTAACCTCAATGCCTTCTCTAATGAATCAGGTTCCCAAAAGCGAACATCATGTTGGATATTATCCTTTAAAGACCCTACGAACACATCAATCCTATGCTCCTCTGGAATATCTTTTACCCTTATGTTCAATTTTTGGAACTCCTCAATGTGCTCCATTATTGAACCCTTTTGTTTAAGACTTATCCATTGGCTAAAAAAAGTGTTGCTTTTTGTATCCTCATAATGTGCAACCAATTCTTCCGTAAAAATGGCCCAAGTGATAAATTGTTTACGAGAGAAAAGCCATTGATACCATACAAACTGATTTGGTTCCAAATATAAAGTTGCCATACGTACCTTTTGTGTGTTTTGCACATTATTGAGATCGAAGACTTGCTCCATCTGTAATATCCATGTGGCAGGATCCTTGCCATCAAACTTCCTCATATCGATTTTTGGAATATGATAAGTCTTCAATCCAACATTAGCGTCTATGGAATCATGATTAACATTTCTTTTATTCTCATCATGAGTTTCCTTTAGTACCCTTTCACCCTTAGTGCCATTTCTTGTAGCAACTTATTCATATTTATCTTCAATTCGTCCATGTCTGTCTTCAAATCTATCTTCAAATCATCCATCTTAGCTTCCACGTCAATCATCTTAGTTTCTACACCTTTCTTTGAAAATTCCATCTTAGCTTCTACACCTTTCTTTAAACCATCCATCTTAGATTCTGTTTCTTTTTGTGTAAGGGACAGTTGTTTCACTTGGTCTTGTAATTTTGATATATGATGTTGCATTTCTTCCTCTTCTTCATGAGTCATGCTAGAGCTTTTAGGTTCCTTACTAGGTGTTTGCATTTTCTTTCCTTGGGGCATCAATTACCGATAATAATGCTCTACTATGCCCTTTGAATTCCATCAAAATAATTTTTCAAACCAAGCTTAAGAAAACATTTAAAAAAATATACACACCTTTTTTCACTTTGTAGGAGCTCGATATTGCCTCTTATGTATCTCTGTAATTTTGGATCATCCAGTTCTAAAATTGCGACCTACGGTATCCCTCTATGTCCCCTTTCCAATTCCACCACTCTGACCCCAATTGGATTCTCGAATGAAGAGTTATGCCAAATCTCCCACAATGACCTGATTATAGACTAATTCAGTAGAGGGAAATTGTATGACGTGCCACGTGTCCCTGTTTTGACCTTTGGCTTTGAAAAATATATACAAGAAGCTACAGTCTGTATTGTTTTCATACCTTCTTACGAAATTTCAATTTGAGGCTCAAAGTGAATGTTATGACGATTTTCCCTATGTCACCTGTTATGAATGTAATTTAGGATTGTGCAAAAGGAAAAGCTTCCTTAGATCATATCTTCGAAAGTATAGCGCAAAAAGCTCTGAAATTCGGACGTGAGATTCAGCGTGATGTCTTCTCAAATGGGGTTTTCTTTTTAGCTTCTAAAACGTCACAGAAAGAAATTTAGAGTGAAAATGCCACAATGACCTATTTGGAGGAGCAAAACCCTAGAATCCAAATCTCTCATACCAAATGTTATGAAACTAGGTCAAGAAAAGATAGAAAAGATAGATCAACAGCTTAGAATTCAGTCTCATCGAGGGGGCAACCTCCTTTACATTACATAAATGAAAAATTCTTGGATGATTTAAATGACAAAACCTCCTTTCTATATATAGGAGTCTAAGGAGTCACAATATAACCGATCCGACCTAACAATAATAATATAAAGCCACAAAAATAACAATAGAGGGATTCTATGGGGCACAATAATAACAATATGGGGACAATAGGGGCACAACATTATTAATAAGGGGTACAACTACAATAGTAATGGGGTAATCACTAGTATTATAGGGACCCAACACTTTGTCACAAGATTCTTTGTCACAGTTTTGTTTTCCTCAATCTATATCAACTCTTCGTTAACAGAAAAATTTCACATGCCCATCTTCCTCTTGCAAAGAATATTTGGTTGTATCTGTTGCTACTTACACTCACAAATTAATTGCTCAGCATAAAACCAACTACCTATCACGGACATTTACCTCTAAGATGCCAAAATCTCAATTCTCGCTCTATATGGTATTATCCTCCTTTGTTATGTTCTAATTCCCCTATACCCAGTTTTGTGCTTTCCTTCTTGAGAAGTCTTCTTGGACTATGTTATTTTATCCCATGTGTTTACTTTAAATCCTCTAGTCTTCTTTTCCTTTAACGAATCTTGGTTTGTTGGTTGCAATCTTCCTCTATATGTCAATGCGTGAAAAGAGATTTTTCACTATGATACCACTTGACGCAGCAAAAATGGAGGAATTCTCTAGTTTTATACATGACTCTAGAAAAAGTAGGCGACCTCCAATCAAACACAAAATCCAAACCTCACAGCGAGAGACCGCGTCGAGGGATTTCTATACCCTAAATAATATATATAATAATAACTTTTGAGACAATGTTGGGGTCCATGCACCACACAAGGTTCTCTACCCAAACCAATAGTATTTGGGGCTCAAGGCCCTTCCAATATTGACGACACAATTGGTTCAAACCAATGATCGTAACCCTATGCATGAAATCAAGGACCCATGAGAGTTTTGATTTTAACCTAGGTCGGGTTCGGTCTTTGTTTCTCCACATTTTTATCCCTACTGATCTGACTTATTTGAGACCAAACTGGTCGCCTAGGTCACACCTAAGGTTGGGTTTGGGACCAATCAAGGGTGCCATATTCTTTTCTTTATGTGCTACCTTGACTCTTGCCGAAAGGCCTAATTAAGTGGCTCTCGACTCCTTGTTCGGGGAACAGTCTAGTCAGGGTTGGCCCCCTTTTTTTCCTCTATGGCTATTCTTTAGGTTGAACTTGAAGGCCTGTCCAATGCTTCTCATGTACTTATATCCTCCTTCAAGCTATGATCTTTCTTATTCAACACACTTACACTTACATCCAACTCTCTCTCTATAGGAAACTCTGTTGTGAACCCCAATTGCTTTGCACTTAGACTTTCTTGTAGGAGGACTTGCCTATTCCATCCAAACACCAGCACAAACAACAATGTAAACTATCAAATGAGAATGGTAACCTCAAAACTAGAGCTCTAGCCAAGAAACACCAAAAAACAGATCAGAAATGAAAAGTTTTGATGCTAGAATAATGTATTTTTTTGTGAGGGGTAAATTTAAACATTTTTTAAAAATGGCAATAAATTCAACAAAATCCAATATTTGTGTGCAACAAACACACTGAAAATGAAAAATGTAGATGCTAGAATGTTTTTTTTTTTTTTTTTTCTCTCGGTAAAGTTTCAACATATTTTAAAAATTGCAGTAAAAGCTAATAAAATCCATTTTTTGTGCAAACAATACCCTAAAAATGAAAATTGTCGATGCTAAAATAACGTCTTTTTTGTTTGGGTAAATATTCAACATTTTTTAGAAATGGTGTTAAAGATAAAATATCATGACTCCAAAAAACCTTAAAATTCGAACGATTTTCAAGTATGGTATTAAAAATAAAATATCAAGTCCCTGAAAGGCTTTAAAATGCCAACAATTTTCAGCTATGGTGTTAACAATCAAATATTTATAATTCTTTTCAACCATAACATTAGAAATAAAATATCATGACTTCGAAAAACATTGAAATTTTGACAATTTTTCAACCATGGAATTAAAATCAAAGATCATGACTACATAAAACATTATGTTTTCAACATATTTCAACCATGGTATTATGGAAAAATTATATGACTAAAAAAACTTTTAAAATGAACAAATAAATGAAAGAGTCATTATACCAAAAGTAATTTCCTTTTTAAATACTAAAGTATAGCTATTCTAAAGCCTTAGCCTAAGGCAACTTGACACATTGCAAAAAAATCAACCGTGAAATTGATACATTGTGGGGGTGGACTCAATCAATTATAATGGAAACTTTAAAATCAACTAACAAATTGAGACATAATGGGGTGGGGTTGCTAGTTGAAGATCGACACAAACATTGTAGAAAATAATAAAATAAAATAAAATAATAAATAGATATATAAACAAATAAAAATGAAAAATAGAA